>MJUU01045451.1:211126-221382 GCA_002080025.1 Modiolus philippinarum
CAGGTCCGTACCTAATCCAAGATGGCCGCCAGCGGGGAACATAGTTTTAACATTGGACCCTATGGAAAAGACATTCAAAGATCTTCTTCTCAGAAACTACCAGTCCAATTATAACCAAACATAGTCACAATGGTCCTTAGATGGTCCCTTCCGATAAAGGTATCCAACAGGTCCGTACCTAATCTAAGATGGCCGCCAGCGGGGAACATAGTTTTAACATTGCACCCTATGGAAAAGACATTCAAAGATCTTCTTCTCAGAAACTACCAGTCCAATTATAACCAAACTTAGTCACAATGGTCCTTAGATGGTCCCTTCCAAAAAAGGTATCCAGCAGGACCGTACCTCATCCAAGATGGCCTTCAGCGGGGAACATAGTTTTAACATTGGACCCTATGGAAAAGACATTCAAAGATCATCTCAGAAACTACCAGTCCAATTATAACCAAACTTAGTCACAATGGTCCTTAGATGGTCCCTTCCAAAAAAGGTATCCGGCAGGTCTGTACCTCATCCAAGATGGCCACCAGCGGGAACATAGTTTTAACATTGGACCCTATGGAATATACATTCAAAGATCTTCTTAACAGAAACTACTAGTCCAATTAGAACCACTCTAAGCCACAATGGTCCTTAGGTGGTCCCACCCAAAAAATGTATCTGGTAGGTCCATGCCTCATCCAAGATGGCCCCCATCTGGAACATAGTTTTTACATTGGCCCTATTGATTTTAAGGGGAACCTCTGCCCAAATTTTAGAATTTTTATTTGAAAAGTGGTCTGCATGTTTTAATTTCAGCACTATGTATTACTTTAATTATAAGGGGAACCCCTGCCCAAATTTTTTTTGAATGGTGTTCTGTTATTGGTTGTAATGGATGGTGGATCTTTCGGTTGCCATGGAAACCAAACAAGAATACTGTAATTTTAGGAAAAAAAGTATTCTGCTATATGTTATTTTTCCTTTTTCCTATTGGAAATGCCTTTTATCTATGGCAGCCATGGTCCAGGTGAGCGATAAACGCTCTTGAGAGCCTCTTGTTTTTTAATTACTAAGGGCCCTGCCCTGCCCGAAATTCTTTGACAAAATAGAATTAGTATTAGTGTCCCCACCTTTTTGGATGATATAAATATATTTACTGTTTTTAGCTCATCTGGCTATAGCCAGGCTGTTTGTTGTCTGTCTGGCGCAAACCTTTCATTTAAAGATCTTTGCTTCTGAAACCATCTATCACAACTTGGTCACAACAGTCCTTAGGTGTTCTACTTTTTGTCTGGCAAGGCGTACCTCATCCAAGATGACTGCTAGGGTGGAACTTGGACCCTATGGGAAATGACTAATAGAATCTTGCAGAAGACGGGATATCTTTCAAAAGTGTAAGAAATTTTGTCTTTTCTCTGCCTTCTTTTGGGTCGCTTCAGAATGGAAAATTCCATTTATTGTCATATTAGAATCAAAATAATTATGGCAGGTATATGGTTATTGTCATTTAACCATTTACTTGGCCTTTATATTCGTACATTTAACCCCTTGTAACTCTGCGGGTTAAATTTGAATAAAAAAGCCCATCATTTAACCATGGTCTTGGCCTTTATATTCGTACATTTAACCCTCTCCAACGCTCTTGGTTAAATTCAAATAAAAAGGCCCAGCCCATGGTTAAATGACATTTAACATTTCCTGTTTAGAAGTGGAAAAATACTATACGTTATAAACTTTTCTATACATATACTGAACATCAGAAGAAACCCACCAAATTTTAATGCTGCTCAGCTACTGTAATATTAACACTTTTTTAATTCCTTATGTATTTTTATTAAATTTTAAAGGTCTAAAACAAACAAGCCATTTTTTGTCAAAACAAATTTCATTATGAAGCACCAGCAACATTTTGTATTGAAAGTGTATGAAAACAAAAGTCCAAGAATTGCTTTCCTTAAAATGGCCTTGTTGTAAAGTGTATTGTCCAGAGTTACCAATGGAGATATTCCTTGCCATTTCTTACAGTTAGGAGCACCAAGAGTTGATTTTTCATTGTTTTTCGTCATTTGTGCATTTTTTGAGAAATCAAAAATGAGATATCAAAATTCTTTCATTTTTTTCAGAATTTTGTTAGAATGATTACAGTAATAATGTGTAAAAATTTCAACATGTTCTGACAAATATTTGAAGAAATATTTGCTTTTGAATTTTAAGATACAAAGAAATGCACGTTGATGGTGCGTTTCTTTGGATGTTCAGTATACATTCAAACTTCGACGTCTTGGTGAAAACCGTTCTAGTCAGTGGGGTGTTTGAGCTATTGAGGTCGAACTATGTTTAATTTTGAACAAAAGGACCACAAAAAGGTTATAGGAAACAATGGTGTTCGAGTTTTTGCAGTTCGAGCCATCCAAGTTGTACTGTATTTGAAAATTGCTATATGACATAATTATTTTTTTACAGAATTGAGAAAGGAGTCAAGTCAGGGGACATAACCATGACATACATGTCAATTTACCAGGATGTGTTACTTGCCACAGAATTTGTTCATACAAAAACGGTATTTATATTTACAGAAAATTTTGTAAATCTACACTCTTTCACAACATCTTATTTCAGGGAATCTTGAATTTGTCATGGGTTAAATTTGCAGCAGTTTTTATTTCACAATAGTTCATTCTTCTGTTAAAGCAGATAACATGAGAAGAGAAGGTTGTGAAGATTTTATTTTATAGTATACTGTGAAAGTATTATTGTTCGTGGGGTTTTCGTTTTCGTTGAATTCGTGGTTCGCTTAAACCACGAAATTAAGTTCCCAACCAAATGCATTTTTCCATAGGGATGTAATGTGTGGAAGCTGAAACTACGAATTTAAGTACCAACGAAATGGCGATATTTATGAAAACCACGAAAATTGATGTCCACGAATAAAAAAACTTCCACAGTATTCTTTTCAGACTTTCTCACTAATTAGTGAAAATAAATGGCTCACGAATGAAAATTGGTTTAAAGTGATAAAAAATAATATTTAGACTGTATATTGGTTGGTTAGAATCTCGAAATTTATTAACCTGATTAGATTATTTGACTCAAATAATGTTTTCTTTGCTTCATTGCATATTTAATATCATACAGAGAAGAGTAAAGTTGGGCAAAGAAAGATAACTCATTCTGTTTTATGAAACTTTTTTTTCAGGGTCCTTTAAAAACAGAGACAGCAAAAAATTTAGAAAAATATGTGATAAAAGATGACAGATTGCCTGTACTGTTAGATAGGTGAGATATTAATATTTAGTACATAACAAGTAAAGATCCTATGCTTTGGTTGGATAATTAGATGTCTCTGTATTCAAACAGTTGTTCATGGACTGTATTCGAACAGTTGTTCATGGACTTTGATTTTAGGGGTTACTATACCTAATGAAGGGACTACCTCATATGATTTCTGGTCTACTATACTTCTGCCTCTTTTTGTTTTCTTTGTTTTTTTCTGTTATATACTACAAAATTTATTTACATTATGGCCTTTTCCCTCAGGAACCATTTTTCCTAAATTGTTGTCTTATGTCTGTTGCCTCGAGCACCAGACACCACAACAGGAAAACCATCCCTCAGGAGAACTTCATAATGGATTACTAATTATTATACCCCAAGAAGTTCAGGTTGGTGTATAGGAATCACCTTGTCTGTCTGTCTGTGATAACAAAAAAAAATTCGCAACAGTTTTCTCAGTAACTGCAAATCACTTTTACTTGAAATTTTGTATGCAAGTTACAGATGATGTCCCATACCCCAGGTAGCAATTTCAGATCTGCTGTACATCTACTTCCTGTTTACCTACTTACTTCATTTTTTTAAAACTTTCCTAGAAAATTTTCATAACAGTTTTGGGAATCAAAGATAAGTAATTGTTTTTACTACATATATATGTCTACTTATTTAACTACCATATTTCATATTTTTTAATCCCTTCTTTTGAGACATTTACTGAACAACTATGTTGACAGCTTCTTTTGTGACAGTAATTCCTTATTCATGTTGTCTAATTATGGAAAATAATATTCCCAGCAAAATTTCATAAATATTTCATTCAGAAATTTCAGTCTTTCATTGCTGCCTATATAATAAAATAAAACATTAAGTTTAATTCAGACTTGTTTTGATACAATACAAGAATTTCAAGTACACTGTATCTCTTTGAATAAAATTTTAATAAACCTTTTATTCTTTGACAGAATGAGGCATCATGGTTCTAAAGTATTCTTAGCTACAAATAGTGACTATACCTATACAAATGTAAGTTTAATTCCCTGTCTTTGTGTAACTGGCTAATTAGAGTGAATATAAGGTTAAGTATTCTCAGCTACAAATAGTGACTATACTTATACAAAAGTAAGATTAATTCTGTCTTAGTGTAACTGGCTAATTAGAGTGAATATTAGGTTAAGTATTCTTAGCTACAAATAGTGACTATACTTATACAAATGTAAGTTTATTAATCTGTCTTTGTGTAACTGGCTAATTAGAGTGAATATAAGGTTTAATTCACTCTCTTGAGTATTCTTAGCTACAAACAGTGACTATACCTACACAAATTTAAGTTTAATTCCCCATATTTACTGTTCTTAGTTACAAACATTGACTATTCCTATACAAAACGAAGTTAAATTCACTATTGTATAGTTGAATTCTCTATCAAAACATTAAAGGTAAGCTTAATTCACTATCTAAAGTGTCTGGAGTCTTTTTCTTACCAAGTAGAGCTACATGAAAATAGACCTTTTTAAACACAAATGCAAAGTTAATTCATATTTTTTAAATGAAAGTTCCATTCTCTTTTTGAAGACAAATTTAAGTTAAATTCACAATCTTAAGTGACTTAACTACCAATTTCAACTACACCAATACAAATATTCAGGGTCTTAAGTGACCTTAATTGCCTTATTAGACCACTTTCATGTTTATTTCTTATCCCAACTTTGGCTCCCTTTTTTATAACGTTTTCCACAAAGGGAAGTAACATACTGACCTGACAGTCAGGTTTACAGTTCCATTGTAATAAGGGACAGCAGTAGATTTCGAATACATAGGTATCTATCACTGGACTAGGGGTAATATCTCGATTGTCTTTAAATAAATTATTTCAAGCTATTCGGGGTACTTGCCACAGTGAAAATCGTAACCGTTGCCAGAGAAAATATTTACTGACTGTCCTTTCCCTAATGAGACCGAAAACCAGAATGTCGGATNTATTCTTAGCTACAAATAGTGACTATACTTATACAAATGTAAGTTTAATTCTCTGTCTTTGTGTATCTGGCTAATTATAGTGACTATATGGTTTAGTTCACTCTCTTGAGTATTCTTAGCTACAAACAGTGACTATACCTACACAAATTTAAGTTTAATTCCCCATATTTACTGTTCTTAGTTACAAACATTGACTATTCCTATACAAAACGAAGTTAAATTCACTATTGTATAGTTGAATTCTCTATCAAAACCTTAAAGGTAAGCTTAATTCACTATCTAAAGTGTCTGGAGTCTTTTTCTTACCAAGTAGAACTACATGAAAATAGACCTTTTTAAACACAAATGCAAAGTTAATTAATATTTTTTAAATGAAAGTTCCATTCTCTTTTTGAAGACAAATTTAAGTTAAATTCACAATCTTAAGTGACTTAACTACCAATTTTAACTACACCAATACAAATATTCAGGGTCTTAAGTGACCTTAATTGCCTTATTAGACCACTTTCATGTTTATTTCTTATCCCGACTTTGGCTCCATTTTTATAACGTTTTCCACAAAGGGAAGTAACATACTGACCTGACAGTCAGGTTAACGGTTCCATTGTAATACGGGACAGCAGTAGATTTCGAATACATAGGTATCTATCACTGGACTAGGGGTAATATCTCGATTGTCTTTAAATAAATTATTTCAAGCTATTCGGGGTACTTGCCACAGTGAAAATCGTAACCGTTGCCAGAGAAAATATTTACTGACTGTCCTTTCCCTAATGAGACCGAAAACCAGAATGTCGGATGTTAGCGAGTGATGTCCCTTTGAAAAACATGCTAAATTAGCAGTCATCCTGTAAATATGAAATTCGTCTATTGGCTAGCTACTTGCTGTGACTACACATTTACAAATGTAAGTTTTAATTCACTGTCATAAGAGACCTAACTGAAAAAAAAATTAACTACACCAATACAATTGTATGTTTAATTCCCTGTCTTAAATGACCGAACTAAAAAAATTTAACTACTCCAATACAAATATTCACTGTCTTAAGTGACCTTACTAAAAAAATGTATCTACACAAATACAAATATTAGTATAATACCATATATAAAACACAACAGTAAGATAGCTAATGTAAATTTAAAAAGTACATCTTATATCTCACACTACTATTGCACTGTATAAGTACACATGAGATTTTCCATAAGTAATGCTAGAGTAATAAACTAAGTTGTGAAAACTAAATTTTTTTTTCTTTTGTAGAAAGTGATGAATTACCTTCTAGATTATGATAAAAAGGTAAGCTGATGAGGGTGGTAATAGGTACTTTATATGACACAGGATATTATACCTTCACTTTTGTGTCGCCTGCTGTAAGCAGAGTCAACACATAGGGATTACTATGCGCCGTCTTACATTGTCGTCCTGCGTTGTCCCGACAGTTTTTGAATCCACAACTCCTTCAAAACCGCTTGTCAGATTCCTACCAAACTTTCAGGATATGTTGTTCAACTGGTGTAGTTGTGCACCTGGTACTTAGAATTTTGATTTTGCAGATTTTAGAGGTTCACAGAGCCAAAATTGCTCATTTGTGAGTCTGTTGGTTTTGAATCCGTAACTCTTTCAGACTGCTAGTCATATTCTAATAAAACTTTCAGGATAGGTTGTTCACCGGGTGTAGTTGTGCACCTGATACTTAGAATTTTGATTTTACAGATTTTAGAGGTTCACAGAGCCAAAATTGCTCATTTGATATCCCCAATTCCATCACAGTTATTAGTCAGATTCCAACCAAACTTGCAGGATATGTTGTTCACCTGATGTAGTTGNATATTTAAAATTTTGATTTTACAGATTTAAGAGGTTAACAGAGCCAAAATAGCTCATTTGTTAATTGGGTTTTTTAATCTTCGACTCCTTCACAACTGTCTGTCAGATTCCAACCAAATTTTAAGTATATGTTGTATAACTAAATACCGAACTTACTGTAAATTTATTTTCTGCATATGCCCATTTCGACAACTTATGTCTCTTCAGTGCAGATAAAATCTAAACGTTTGGAAGACCATAAACTCAAAGATGTTTAAAAACTGATAGAGAACAAATAACCAATGTGATCTAAATGTGAAGCCAAAATCAGCTAAGGACAGAGCTTTGCATGAGGGAGATACTCCTTAGTTTTCAACAAAATTAACAAAAATTTAGATTTTGTAAGGTTCCAAAAAATAATCGGCTTTCGGGTCAGCACCAAAGTACTGACTACTGGGCTGGTGAATACCCTCGGGGACTGACAGTCCACCAGCAGTGGCATCGACCCAGTGGTAACAAATAACTAAATCCCGAACTTACTGTAAATTTATTTACAGTAAGTTCGGTAATTTATCAGGTCTGGTTATGCACATTATACTTAGATTTTTTTACTGATTCTAGAGGTTTGCCAAGCCACTTATCTCATATGTTAAATCAGATTGTTAATCTGCAAATCCTCAAAACTGTAATTCATATTCTTAACCAAATTTGCAGAATATGTTTTTCTCCTAATCTAGACATATACATTAGAAGTAAAATTTTTATTTTGCATATTTGAGAGCTTCACTGGACCAAAAATGGCTCTTCTGTAGTGCAGGCGACACAAGTGGTCCATGGAACACCCATCAATTTTTGTATGAATAACCAATACCAAAGTTACTGTAAATTTAGTTTGTGCGGATGGTGATTACAACAACTTGTGTCTCTATGGTGGAGGTCGTGTTAAATTTTTGAAAGTTGAAAAACCAAAGGATATTTAAAAGCTGATAGCGAAGGAAAAGCAAATAGGGTCTGAATCTAAAAGCCAAAATTAGTGAAGGACATGGCTTTGCACATGGGAGATACTCCTTAATTTTAAAATTCAGTTCAGGACTACTGGGCTTGGTGACTATAGTCAACTGTTCAAGTGAAATAACATCTATTATAACGTAGCTATATTGAAATTTTACTTGATGTTACAACTTTTATTTATGTGCCTGTGTAATTGAATAAAAGTATTCTACAAAATGTTCCATCCTGACTGTTGCTGAAATATTCCCCACTGAAGGTAAATTAACTATCAATTATTTAATTAAATGAATACCCCAATCTGGTTAAAAACGGACTTATAACTTACTTGGACAATAAAAAAAATAATCGGCTTACTCTCCTTTTCAATACAGTCGAACTTACATGGCACAAACACCCAAGGAAGCAATGCAAAATGTTTAAGCTAGAGGGGTGTTTGAGCTTTCAAGGTTGAATAGTGTTTAAATTTGAACCAAAGGTCAACAAAAAGGGTTCAAGACATCCATTGTGTTCAAGTACTTGCAGCTGTATGTCATAGCATGGGATCCAACAGGTTGAGCAGGTGAGAGATTGAACATGCCTGTAATTTAAACTAGGTACAACTGTTGTTTGTACAAGCTTGATTGTAAAAGTAAAATTTACTGCAAAAATAATTTGATTGAAAATAAATTAGTCTTCAGTTTACTCCCCTTCTTTGAAAATACAGTTATGCAAAGCCATATTACTTTTTCAGAGAGAATGGACAGACTATTTTGATTACATTGTAGTCGATGCCAGAAAGCCATTATTTTTTGAGTCAGGAACTATTTTACGACAAGTGGATAGGGTAAGTCGATATTCTACATTTATTGACTGAAGCAGTAGCTGTGTTGACTACCCCTGATGACCAGACTGTTTTTAAGGATATTGATCTCCTTTGTGCCACTGGGCATTTACAAAGAAAGCACTACAATGTTCACTTATATAATATTATTGCTACAGTAATGAAAAAATTTTTCTGATATCATTGTTTTACAAAAAAAGATACATAATTTTGCACATCCTTTAACTTGGATTAACTGAAAATATTGTTTATTTATGACAAAATATTAGGAACTTTTTCTGTAGCGTAGTGAATTTTAATCAGGTTAATTCGTCACCTTTTACATGTTTAAGTTGCTCAAGAATATAAACTGACCTAGCTATTGAAAGGTCAATCCTGCTTATTGTATCCTATCTGTAGTTATGTAACACATTACTAGTTGTGAAGGCTAGTCATGTGTACAGGTGAATTATATACATATAAATCAATACATTTTGGAATAAATATGTTATGTCAGAAACAATTAAGTTTACAATAATTATAATTTCAAATTTCAGATGGGTAAATTCAAAATTCAAAATGTTTTGTTTTTTTTTCTTTCACATATATCGTGATATCAAAATACACTTTTAATGATTAAATAAATGTGTAAAAAGTGAAGATTTTTTTTTACAAAATTAGTGGACTTATAATTAATTCCAAATTTAAACAGCCCTATCACACTTACAAGCACTGAACACCAGCCTTGAATGAATTTTAACTGTGTAAATGATCCAAATCCTTCATTAGATTTTCAGTATCAGGCTTGATGCATTTTTCTGCTGAAGTATTGTTTGAATTGCACTTCATAAACAATTAATGATAGAATAGTTTTTAGCTCGCCGGGACGAATCTCCGGAGAGCTATTGTCATACCACCGGCGTCGGCGTCGTCAGCAAAAACTTTAACCTTGCTTGTGAAATGGAGACCTTAAGAGTTGGGATGTAGATATTTAGTGTGTAGCTTCCTTGCAATGAGAACTTTCTTTTGGCACCATATTTGTAGACATTTTGACCTTGACCTTGCCCCTAGGGCAATATATAAAAAACTTTAACCTTGCCTCTAGAAGGCAGGCTTTTAGTGGTATGGTGTTCATATTTGGTATGTGACTTGCTTATGATGAGAGCTTTCTAGCGGTACCATATTTGTAGACATTTTGACCTTGACCTTTCCCTGAGGGCAATTTTTGAAAAACTTTAACCTTGCCTCTAGAAGGTAGGCTTTTAGTAGTTGGGTGTTCATATTTGGTATGTGACTTCCTTATGATGACAGCTTTCTTCTGGTACCATACTTTTAGACATGTTGACCTTGACCTTGCCTTGAGGGCAATTTTTTTTAAAAACTTTAACTTTGCTTCTAGAATTAAGA
>MJUU01045453.1:7165-20253 GCA_002080025.1 Modiolus philippinarum
TCAAGCGGAAAATATAGGTCAAAGTGACCTAATTTTGTCTGGATGCTGATCTACCATCAGAGTTATATGCATATGCCAGGTTACATGATTGTACCATGTATAGTGACTAAGATCTGAACTCGTCCTAAAACTTGAATGTAAATCAATCAAGCAAAAAATATATGTCAAAGTGTCCTTATTTTGCCTGGATGCTGATTCACCATCAGAGTTGCATGCATATGCAAGGTTGCATGATCCTACCATGTATAGTGACTAAGATCTGAACTCGTCCGAAAACTTAAATGTAAATCAATCAAGTGTAAAATATAGGTCAAAATGACCTAATTTTGCCTGGATGCTGACCTTCCATCAGAGATGCATGCATATGCAAGGTTACATGATCCTACCATGTATAGTGACTGAGATCTGAACTCGGACATAAACTTGAATGTAAGTCGTTCAAGCGGAAAATATAGGTCAGAGAGACCCAAGTTTCTTGGAGGCTGTGAGATAGCTGAAGATGCACCTGCATACAAAGTTTGATGATCCTACCATGCATTGTTGCAGAGATATATGCCCAAATGCCGGCGCGGACGTAGACGTAGACGCGGATGCCAGGGGTACTCCAATAGTCCCCCTCAACTTCGTTGAGGCGAACTAAAAAAAAAAAAAAATTAAAAAAATAAGAAAACGCACCAAAGGTAAGAAAGCCGAGTTGGGAATATTTGTGATTTTCATAAGTACATCATCAGATATGCAAATAGTTGCACATATGAATTCTTTTATTTCAAATAATTCAGATACTTATAATGGAACTTGCGCATGATGTTTGATTTTGTCATAACTTGGCTAAAAATTTGGCAGGGGTTATAATCTAGGTGATACATATTGCTGATAGCTGCATGATGTCAAACCATTCCAAGTCCCTTTCCAAAAACAAAAAACAAAAAAACTGTAGGCAGGGGTTCCTCTTAAAATCTTTTTGAATTTTTTGAATATTTCCTGAAATCGTAAAAGTATGTATCAGAATACCTTTTTCCTAAATGTTTCAGTTTTCTAATTTGGTTTCCATGGCAACCAAAAGCTCCACTATCCATTACAACTCATTTGAGACCACCTCTCAAAAAAATTTAGGCAGGGGTTCCCCTTATAATCTAGTTTATACACATTTCTAATATTGTGAAGAAAAATATGTAGCAGAATACTATTTTTCAAAGATTCAGTATTGTGGTTTTGTTTCCATGGCAACTGAAAGCTCCACTTTCCATTCAAACCCATATAATACCACCACTGAAAAAAAAATGGGCAGAGGTTCCCCTTAAAATCCAGGTAATACATATTGCTGAAATCAAAACATTCTGAGTCCTACTTTCCTAAAAAAAAATTTGGCAGGGGTTCCTAATTTATAATTTAATTTTCATTGTGACAGAATATTTGTAGCAGAATACTTTTTT
The DNA here is from genome assembly GCA_002080025.1 of Modiolus philippinarum. Classification (NCBI taxonomy): domain Eukaryota; kingdom Metazoa; phylum Mollusca; class Bivalvia; order Mytilida; family Modiolidae; genus Modiolus; species Modiolus philippinarum. The sequence continues at coordinate 8,599 of MJUU01045453.1, forward strand.
TTTCAAAGATTCGGTGTTCTGGTTTGGTGTCCATGGCAACTGAAAGCTCCACTTTCCATTACAACCCATTTCAGACCACCATTCAAAAAAAAAATTGAGCAGGGGTTCCCCTTATAATTCAGGTAATATGTATTGCTGAAATCAAAAATTTACAAAAATCAGAATACTCAAATGTATTTTTTTTCATCTAAGACTTTATTTTAACTAGACATTGCAAAAGATTGAATACTAAATTAATTACCTCACTTAGTTTTTTTTACCTCCCTTTCATTAATTTTGACTTTCCATTATATCTTATTTATAAGTTATTGAAACCCCTAAAAAGTGTGTTGGTGTACATAATTAGAACTAAAAAATGAATTTACATGTTCTAGCAATATAAATACTACTTTTATATGAACAATAAAAACTTTTTTAAGCTGTTCTTGTTATCAAATAATACCAAACATGTGATTTTACGCTTTATTGAAATGTTTAATTTTTTGTTATATTTTTAGAAGTTGTGACCTTGACCTTTGTCGCACAAACCTCAAAATCGATAGGGTTCCTCCTCTAATCATAACTCATGTCTGTGCAAAGTTTCATTCAGATATGATGTGTGGTTCTCAAGATATCATGCGGAAACCAAAAGTTGACGCCCAGACACCATTCATCAAATTATAAGCCGAGTTCGACTTCGTCGCAAGCAACTCGGCTAAAAATATATTGTTTATAAGATTTACTACACTGAATCACATTGAATATTAACAAAATCCTAAACAACAACCAAAAACACCAAGGCTGAAATCAGTGTCTATTTTATTGTAAATGTAAGCTAAAATATTATCCTGTGAAATAAGTTACAAATGGAACAAATTTTATTGATATATCTTTGAGATTTATTCCATCTGGAGATAATTTCACTAGGTGAGCTATGAAATATGTTCCTTTGGAACTTATTTCATGGTGGATACTATAAACCATTACATAGAGCTGTGTCTGTCTCTTCAAAACAAAGATATTTCTTACTGTATTTCAAGGGCAATAACTCTACAATTATAATATTATATACATAAACTTTGGATGCCATAGACCAGTTTAACCTTATCCTACCCCTTGCTTTTCTTAGGGCCCATACCAAATACGTCCATCCCCAGTTCCTATCATTCCTATCCCTGCTTTAGGCAATTAGCGAGCGGTATACAGAGATCATGATTTCCTTTTGTTCATCTGTCTGTTTGTTCATTATTCCGTCCAATTAAAGGATACTCACTTTGTTGCGACAACTCCTCCACTACAGCTTGGTGTAATTCAATGAAACTTTCACAGAATGTTCAATTAATATTGCCATCGGCTATTTAAAAATTATATTTCTTTGTTGAACATGTTGGCTAATTTTTTACTTCTTGAATCAAATGGGCTAACGGGGGTATATTTTAGTGAGCTTTGTTCACAGTTTTTTCTAGTTTTTCGTTTGCCTCAACGAAGTTGAGGGGGACTATTGGAGTACCCCCGGCATCCGCGTCTACGTCAACATCCGCAACCGCATTTGGGCATATATCTCTGCAACTATGCATGGTAGGATCATCAAACTTTGTATGCAGGTGCATCTTGGGTTATCTCACAGCCTCCAAGAAAATTGGTCTCTCTGACCTATATTTTCCGCTTGAACGACTTACATTCAAGTTTACGTCCGCGTTCAGATCTCAGTAACTATACATGGTAGGATCATGTAAACTTGCCTATGCATGCATCTCTGATGGTAGGTCAGCATCCAGGCAAAATTAGGTCACTTTGACCTATATTTTCTGCTTGAACGACTTACATTCAAGTTTACGTCCTAGTTCAGATCTCAGTCACTATACATGGTAGGATCATATGTATGCATATGTATGCATCTCTGATGGTAGGTCAGCATCCAGGCAAAATTGGGTCACTTTGACCTATATTTTCCGCTTGAACGACTAACATTCAAGTTTACGTCCGATTTCAGATCTCAGTCACTATACATGGTAGGATCATGTAACCTTGCATATGCATGCATCTCTGATGGAAGGTCAGCATCCAGGCAAAATTAGGTCACTTTGACCTATATTTTACGCTTGATTGATTTACATTCAAGTTTTCCGACGAGTTCAGATCTCAGTCACTATACATGGTTGGATCATGTAATCTTCCATATGCATGCAACTCTGATGGTGTATCAGCATCCAGGCAAAATTAGGTCACTTTGACCTATATTTTACGCTTGATTGATTTACATTCAAGTTTTCGGATGAGTTCAGATCTTAGTCACTATACATGGTAGGATCATGCAACCATGCATATGCATGCAACTCTGATGGTGAATCAGCATCCAGGCAAAATTAGGACACTTTGACCTACTGTAAACCGTGAAATTTTCGCGCCGTCTTTATTTCGCGGCAGATTGACGGGATTTTAGTTCGCATAGTTTTGAATTTGCGCATCCAAATTGTTGACCATAGACTATAATAATAGACAAGTATATTCGCACCGTTTTATTTTCACGCTTCGATTCCAAACGCGAACATTGTGAAAATAAAACTGTCGCGAAAATTTCCCAGTTTAGTATATCTTACGCTTGATTGATTTACATTCAAGTTTTCTGACTAGTTCAGATCTCGGTCACTACACATGGTAGGATCATGTAACCTTGCATATGCATACATCTCTGATGGTTGGTCAGCATCCAGGCAAAATTAGGACACCTTGACCTATATTTTATGCTTGATTGATTTACATTCAAGTTTTAGGATGAGTTCAGATCTTAGTCACTATACATGGTACAATCATGTAACCTGGCATATGCATATAACTCTGATGGTAGATCAGCATCCAGACAAAATTAGGTCACTTTGACCTATATTTTCCGCTTGATTGATTTACATCCAAGTTTTTGGACAAGTTCATATCTCAGTCACTATACATGGTAGGATCATGTAACCTTGCATAGGCATGCATCCCTGATGGTACATCAGCATCCAGGCAAAAGTAGGTCACTTTGACTTATGTTTTACGCATGAGTGATTTATGTCCAAGATTTCAGGCAAGTTCAGATCTCAGTCACTATACATGGTAGGATCATGTAACCTTGCTTAGGCATGCAAATGTGATATCAACATCCAGTCAAGATTTTGTTTCTGTGACAAAGTGCCATAACAAGGCGAACTCTAAGTTTTGTCTTCCATTTATGTTTTTCTAATGCAAGGTTCCCTTGTTGATTGTAGCAAGTGATTGTAATTTTTGGCCATTGTAGCAAGTGATTGTAATTTTTGGCCATTGTAGGCTTAAATTTACCTTTCATTACTTCATCGACAGGTAACCCAGATCTATCCTTATTATCAGCTGCATGTTGTATAGATACATCATCCATTGCACCCAAGTTTTCTGTGTTGGAAGCCTCTGTTGATAAACCAGATGGTGCCTCAATTTCTGAAGTTTCATAGGGTTGCGCATATTGTGCAGAATCTTGTTCTTAAACAAAGAATATACCGGTAATAACACTGGAAATCAAGTTATACAAAAATGCTCATTTTTTTTAATTGTTTTTATTCAAGAAATTGTGTAAATCATATGATAATGTCAGTGTAAATGCCCTCATAAGCATTCTTCATTGTCTCTAACCAAAACTCTGTTAAAAACAACTAACTTGAACTGCTACAACAGATTAAATATAAAGCACCCTTACTCAACAGTGTTCATTTATTAGTGATTCCCTCTCAATGTATTGATGTATTGATTTTTTCGTATAGTATCAGAAATGTATTCCAGTTTGAACACAACTCAAAAGTCTTGTATTGCAGGACATTTAAATTAATGATGCTGGAAATCTGTTGTAAGACTACTATAATCAACAAAAGCTATAATCACTGTATATACGACAGTATATGCATGGATATAAAAAATGTCCTTGATTTTCATGCCTGCACTTATTTAGTTGGTTTTAATGATATACTTGGCTTAAATGACATAATATTATATTTAATTTGAATTTTTTATGATGTTGATAAGTTGACACTGTATAAGTTACCTTGATCTTCTTGATTACTGGTATGCCTTGGTTGCCCATAGTGACATGATGTTATAGGTATGTCTGGAGTGGCTGGGCAGAGAAAGCCATCCTTCTGTAACAAAAAAATAAATAAATGTCCCAACAGAGAATCATTGTGGGATTCAGTTGATTCTGATGGAATTGATTCCAAATGGAATTACATTTTGTACTATATTTCTAGTTTTCTAAATGGAGTTTTAATCGTAGAATCATAGATAAAAGTACATTTGTGTCTTGTTAAGATTTCGAGAGTATAGTTCATATACATCATTGCAGAATCCAAATGAACTACTTTTTAATGAAGGGCAACATCAAAAGCAAAAAAGATTGACAAAATATAAGATGTATTTACAAAGGACCAAGGTGCAATAAGGGTCTGATTTGGCCCTAAATTTCGGTGATTTTTCAAGTCGCACTTGAATATTTTCTTTTATGTTCGTGTGAAAGTTCAGATTCTACTAAAGGAAAAATACAAAATTTAGAACCCATGACGTCACAATAGGTAGTTCTGACATCATGTTAAAGCTGCAAAGTCAAATTTGTCTTTTTTCAACGGAATGTGCAATATGCCCCATATTCTACACTGAAAAACTCTGTAATCATACATCAATGCTTGAGTAATTGTTAACTGTTAACCCATATCCATAGAACATTTTAACAAAAAAATATTGTGAATTTAAACTTATTTCTTGAGGCCAAATAAGGCCCTTACTGTGCCTATACTCCTTTGAAAATATACATATTAGATTAAGTATTACAGAATAAATTTATGCAGATCAGAAAACAATGTATGCCCAACTTAAGTCTTACTTGAAAATCTAAGTGAGGACCAAGCAACTGACAGAAAAATACAATGTTTATCAATAAGCATGTGCAACAATATGTCAGGGTCCTAACTACATCAATATGATATTCACTTTTATAAAGAAACTACCTTGTTGAATTTATTCAGCATGGTTATCTTCACTAGATAAATCAGGTCAAAAAGTTACATACTGTGTTTGTTAAGTTCCATAAAAGTGCATTGATTTCAAAGCAGAATTTGTGATGCCAAGATGAGGATTGTACTTCAAAATTAATAAGTACAGACAGTGCACATGGTAATTTGATAATTTACACCTTAATAGTTGAAGAGCAGAAATATTTGATGTCTTTCTTAAATTTAGTTGCTGAAAAATGAATATACATGTATTAACCATGAGCTTTGAAAAAAATGTGAGAAAATTATTAGAAAACAGTGATGATGAAAAAGGTCAAGTAATTTGAATTTAAGGCATATACATGCATGATTTAAACTTACATGTTTTATGTGGAATCTTTGATTTATTTGAACAACCATTTATCACATTGACTTTCAAAATTCCATCCTAGCATTTGGTATATTTAACTCCTTATTTAACTTCTCTTGCATTGTTTTTATCAAATACAATTAGGTCAGAATTTGAATTTCCTCTTATCTTAATCATCAACATGCTTGAAATCAAGAGTCTACATGATCAAGATTTCAAGAGAAAATAAATGATGTTAAAATCTTTGCAATTCTTCACTTTTCTGACAACTCAAAGTTAAAGTCCTGGCATTTCTTGAAAATTCTACATTAGGAGAAAAGACTATAAATTTTGAAAAGATAAAGTCCTTGCAATTCTTGAATTTTCTTCAACGAAAGTTTAAGTCCTTGCATTTCCTGAAAATTCTCTTTGAACAGCCAAGAGAAATCCAGGGATTTCCCTGGAATTCTAAGCAAAATAATTTCCACGGACTTCACATGATGTTATTTCGAAGAATTCCAAGGAAATGCCAGGAAATCCCAGGATTTCTCTTCTTTTCTCCTATGACCAGGAAAACATTTTGCAAGGGCAGGAAACATATATATTAAACTGACTGAGAACAAATTACCAATAGTATCTAAAAAGGTAAGCCAAAATCAGCTGAGGACAGAGCTATATTGCAAGAGGTTTATGAGGTATAATCAAAACTAACTAATCATGAAATTGGACATTTTTTAACATCTTCCTAAATCAAAGTGTATTGGCAACATTCAGAAAAGTACTATTTACATCTATTTTCCTTCTTTTCTTTGGAGATGTAATGTCTTCATCTGTATCCTGTCCAGGGATATATGTTGATTCACTACAATAAAGAATGAGTTTCGAGGTGTACTGAATGACAACATGGCTGAAATGTATGTTATGGTACATGTACTGGTAAAGCAAAAAATATGAGGGGGATAAATTTTGTTTATTTTGTGGGTCAGAGTTATCAACAAAATTAAATCCAAACAACTTTTACAACTTTTTTCCAGAAAATTTAATTAGATACATTGTGAATATGAATTGAAGTCAACACAAATCAGTTTTAAAGGTTGAATCCAGGAAATTTATCCTAAGAAAATGCATATACAGTAAAACAAAATTTAAGACACATTTGAATTAATATTACACTTTATCTTCCTTTGTTGTGTTTTGAAACTTTTGACCACCTCATAATAATTATTCAAGAAATGTCAAAGTCAATGTTTTAACCATGTTTCCTCAAGCTCTTAGTTTTTTACCAAAAGACTTTTCAAGAGTAAAAGCTTGACAGACCTGTTTGCTAGTAAAATAGTTAGGGGATAACCCCTGTGAAATTTGACCATGGTTGACCATGGACAACAATGGATAAAGCAGGAACAAGCATGGTTGACCATGGTTCAACCATACAGTTATCCATGCTTCTGACCTGGGTATACCATGGTCAACCATGCTTTTAATATCGACCATGGTCTTTACCATCAACAACCATGGTTTCCAAGACAATGACCATGGTGGAATCTGACTTAACCATGGTCAAGTCTGCAATGACCATGGTAAACAATGGTATGACCGTAGGTGGATTTATGCACATGCAAGCCTGCATAATTTCACATATTACACAGGCATAATAGATTAACATGATTATCAATAAAATTAATTGCTTTTCATTATTTTATTTTATGACTTTTCACAATGCTCTGTAGTTCTATGCAAATTCAATCATTCAAGTTTAAAGCACCTTTTGAATTCTGCAAAAGGCTCAGTGTCAACAAGGCTTTATGATTGTTATACAGTTTTGATTTTATTCAAACAATTCTGCAGTTTTTTAAATCATGTTTTCAAACCCCATCAAATTTTTGGCCGTTCCAAAGATCTAGCCACATTGTTTCAAATTATCTCCCTTTGTTTTAAGAGTTTCAGTGTAATTTATTGAAAAAAAATAAGATCTTTTATGAAATCCTATAATGTGATAATTCAAAATAATTTAACTTAAGTGACTTTAATCATCGAAAGTAAAGAAACAATACAAGTTGTGAGAATTTTGCAAAATTTAAAAATCAATGTATACCTTAATCAAAAGTTTTTACTGTTACACTATATGCATCCTGATGACGGCGTGGAATCGCCGAAACTAATAAATAAATAAATACTAATTACACTGGATACCCTAAAGATAAAATAACTAGTGACTCTGCATCCCTGGAAAGTGTTGTTTATATTTATTGTCATGTTACACTATAAATAAATCAAGGTAAATGTGCAACTCTAAGGCTTGCGATGATGAACCAGAGCCAAACTGAATAAACATAATATCAACAAACAAATTCAAAACCATTACATATAGTTCTTTTAACAAGCATGATTAACCATTGCCATTGACTAGGGTCAACCATGACCATGACCATGGTTGACCATAATTTGATAAAATCCTATCAAACCATGGTCAACCATGGTCACATTTCGCAGGGGCAGTTACATATAAAAAAAGGATGTTTTGGTTTTTGATATACAATTCTCCAAATGTTTAAATTTTAAACTTTTTTTCAAAGTTCCTCTATGAACAGATTCTGGGACTAATATAACAATGTCCCAGAACAGATTCTTTTCATAAATTTTTAACTTATTTCTCTAGTGAGAGCCATTATCAGAGTTGTTTGTCCACAATAAATAAACAAATATATATTGGAACATTTAACTGCTCAAAAGTCAATTGACACTGCTTCAATACATTAAACATTCAGGCAATCTGTATATTATAAATCATAAGAAGTGTGGTGTGCTCCTTGAGTCTTGTAATATCTAGTGGTATAAAATTATCTCCCTTCTAGAAAAACTCTTCTGTGTCTCATAACTTTTTCGGAACAAATTAACAGCATGGCAACGAAAATAAACAATCAACAAAATGTCAAGATTTCAAAAGAAATAAACAATAAAATATTTAGTGAAAACGTCATTCAATTCCCAGATCTTCACTTTGTAGTTAAAAAGTGATTAAACTTGCCCACAAGAAAAGATGTGCGAATTCCTTACACAATTTACTGTCGTGATGAAAATATTGAGTGGACACACTGGTGAAAATCAATTTGCTATGTATGTATGTATGTACCCAGACAAGATTATATGTACAGATAGATTTTTTAACATACTTTATTTATAGGTCAATTTAGTAATGATTCTTGCATAAGAAATGGTCAGATCCAAATCTAATCCTATGTTACTAGGCAAAATTATATCGTTTCGAAACAGCACCATTTTCCTATTATACTCAGGATCTCAAAGGGTAATCATCAACAGAAGATTTCATTGGTTCAATTAAGGAAAAGGGCCTGCCTTCAGTTAAAACCCATTCAAAGACCCCACATGCTTAGTGAGAAAAATCGATATGGTTTATGTAAACCTTGATTGTTGCGAGGTATAAACGGTTGTTTTGTATACTTCATTTCGTCAAAACCACTGCGTGTACCCAGTCCAAAATTTGCAAATTAATCGATAAATACTTGATTGCAAAGTGTATTTTTTCCTAGAAATGCCTAGATCCAAAACTCTTTGGAACCATGTTTATTCGGGAAAATCTCATTTTTCGTTAAAAAATATGTGAGAAATATAAAAAAATTTAAAAAAATATCATTTGTCAATATCAAGATACGCATATGAACATAACAAAGTATAAATTTTCATGTTATAAGTAACTTTAATCAGGCCCTGACAACGAGTTACGCGTTGCAATCGACATTTTTATCTTTTCTAAACGATAGTTCATTTTCTATTGTTTAAATACCACCGGATTTCAGACTGAATCTTATTCATGTAAGTATTGTGTAAACATTCCTAAACTTCCTTAATCAATAAATACCCTTGGGTTACAAAAGAATGGCTGTAGCTGGAATCAGCAACATCATCCACAAGGTCATCAGTGCTCTGAAAAAAAAAAGAAAAACTGCAATGATTAGTGTTATAATATATTATATAGGAACCCATTTTCACTGCATTTATTTCATGCAGAATTACAAAATTCAAGAAGAGCATAAAATTATAAGTAAAAGCACAAGTAGTGGTGTTCAATCGGATAAAAATACCAACCGATTATCTATCATAATCGGTAAGGCTTAACCGACCGATTATCGGTCATAATCCGTTATCTTGCAATTCCTACTTTGATTTTGCTTTAGGCCTTTTGAATATGTGTCTAAAGTGTGAAGTGCTTGCTTTTCATTGGAACTAATGAATATATTCTTATATTCTAAATGGTTACTTTTGTAAATATGAAATTTGTACATACAAATGACAAATGTAGACAATAAAGCATTAGTTCCTTTGCTTAATTTAAATAACCACTGGCTTTCCCCCATAAACCTATGGACCACCTGAAGACTGTTTTGACCAAGTTTGGTTCTAAATGGCCTATTAGTTTTTCAATGGGGAAGATCTTTGAAATTGTTCCAATAGAACCAACTGTTAAACTATGATTCACTGGCAGACATCTTGATCGAATCAAAACTTGCTGGACATACTATAAAATGAGTCTATCTGAGGTGCATTGTGACCAAGTTTTGTTGCAATTGTGCTGATAGTTTTAGAGAAAAGGATTTAGAAATGTGTTCCCGTAAGGTTTGATGTTAAACTAAGCTCCCTATTGGTGGCCATCTTATTGTATAGAATTTTTTGTACAAGGGATAACCCAAGGATTACTGTAACTTATTTTAGTTCCATTTGGGCAAGCAGTTTGTGAGAAGAAAATCTTTATATATGTGTCCCATAGGCTCCAGTGTTAAATTATGTTCCCTTCTAGCGGCATCTTTGAACCCCAAAAATAACGTTTTATATAGGGACCACTTAAGGACTGTTGTAACCCAGTTCATTGTTCCAATCGGCCCAGTAGTTTCAGAGGAGTTAATCTTTAAATTAAAATGTTCATAACAGCTAAAGAAGAAGGACAATGGGCAGATGATGGATAGACTAGGGAATGACAGATGGATGACGGATGCAAAGTGATGGCAAAAGTACATCCTAGTTTTAGCAAGCTGAGCTGAAACTGATCAGGGAGGGCAAGTTTTCAAATGTATTAACTTTTTATGGCAGGCCTCAAAGTTATGTCTTCATTCAAGGAGCCAGTTGGCTCCTAACTTATGTCACTGCAGAACTTAAATGGAAACCTAAATCAAAATTTTAAATGATAAAATGATAAATCGGTTTACAGTTAACTTAGAAATGGTAGATGTGTATATCAATCTTATGGCCAAAGCAAGTTTTTCAGGAGCCAATCTGGCACCTTATTGCACAAAGTTAGGAGCCAGTAGGACAGTTTTGGGAGCCATGGCCCCTAAAAGAGGTGCAAAATTGAGCCCTGTCATGGCCTCCCTATTTTATTCTTAAAGGTCACATGTACTTTTAGTTAACCGATTATCAATCGATTGAAGAAAATCCCAATCGATTAATCACATCTGGATAGTCAACCGACCGATTTGAGACATTTTCCGATCATCGGAACACCACTAAGCACAAGGGTATAGGAGTTTCTGCGAATCCAATGAATGATGTCACAAAATCTAATTTACATATGCAAATTAGAATTTTTGGTTGGCAAAGCTGAATAATTGCCGCTATACAGCAGTGGGATAGAATTTTTTTTATTTTTTATAACTTTTTTATTATTTGCACGACTTTGGATCTTTAAAATGCATGTTAAACATCTAGAAATTCATATTTTTTCTACCGATTTACTTTTTGAAAAAATCGGCTGAAATGTATTGATATGCATTTCAAAAATGTGAAACTTTCGAAAAATTCATATACTAGTAGTTAACAAATATGCTAATTTTATATGTATTGAAAATAAAAAAGCTGACAATTTTTATACGACCGCAAAAATTTTTGCGGTCGTATAATGGTATGGTTGTCTGTAGACACTTTTGTTTTTGGTCAATAGTTTTAGTTTAAGTTGACCAATCCTTATGAAATTTTAACACAATGTTCTTTTGCACAAAAGGAAGGCTTGGCTTAGTTTTGGTTATTGTGGCCCCATCCATTTTGAAAAAAGGGGCCAAAAAGGGTTAAATTTGATGTTTTAACATATTTGACTTTAGAATCTTTATTATTTATCGGATTTTGATGGGGTTTCTTTCAGTGTCTTCCTGAGGAAATTTCCAATCATTAGTATGCCAACGGATTTCGTGTGACATGTACCGTTCACGAGATATATGGGGCCCAAAGGGGGCATATTTCAAAAATTTATTTTTTTTTGTTTTAGTCCGATTTTGATGCAGCTTTTTGCAGTGGATTCCTTATGAAAAATTAATATAGCGCTGCACCATT
>MJUU01045456.1:14408-38783 GCA_002080025.1 Modiolus philippinarum
ATTATTGTTTGAAATCAGGAAGGGGAGATAATTCGACTTTGACTGTCGTTGATTTCTCCTGCAATTATCTTTTTTTTTTTCCAAGAAAAATTCTTTTAGATATTGTGAAGTCAAACTGTTGGAGAGACACACTTTTGTCATTGTAATCCTCTTGAAAAGTTGTTTTCAGTGTTGTAATGAAATTTCTCTAATGCTTATGATTTTTGTGTAAAAATTTCAAATAGGCTAAAAAAGGTGAATTTCATATTTGTCTGATTTAAACAGAGTATTTTCATTGGAATCCTTGTGAAAAGTTCTTTTTTGAAGATAATATCATTGTGTCCATACTTGTATTGTGTCCACACTTGTACTGTGTCCACACCTGTATTATGTCCACACCAACTTAAATTTGCACTTGCCATATCGATCCAGGGTTCAATGAGTGGGGGGTATATTTGGCTGCCATTTGGGAACAGCTCTTGTTATAACAGTAAAACAATTGGTTTATTGTACTGAAGTTTGTCTGTTATAACAGTTAAAGTGTCTGATCTGTAATAAGAAAATTGTCGTTAAATTTTGATATTATTCTGTCAAAACCAACAGAAATGAAATACTTCCATCACATAATAATTACAGTCACAAATTGCAAAACATTCTTGTTATCTTTCAAGTATCTCTCAAAAGATTTTGCTAGTTTTACTAAATTTTATATTGTTTTTCCGGAAATTTTGGAGGTGCAGTCCTTTGATAAGAGATGAACATAGAAGACACCAAAAATGGCCCTTAAGTTTTTGTCATCAATGCAATAGAAATCATAGTATTACTGTGAAAGTATAATTGTTCTTGGGGATCCAATATACGTAGATTTCATGGTTCGCAAAAACCCCTAAATCAAGTTCCAAAAGAAATGCATAATGAGTTTTAATGCAGATAATTAGAAACCACAAAATTAAGTGCCCACGAAGTAGTAATATTTATGAAAACCACAAAGATGATATTCATGAATAAAAGTACATACACAGTATTCTGCAGTTTGACTCCAGTAATCATTGCTTGGAAATCTAAATTTATGATTTGGAATTTAAAAAAATGTGATATGAGCTAGGACCTATTACAAGATGGCTGCTAGTGTGTAATAGAGTATGATATTGGATCAAGGCATCTTGAAAAATGTCTTTTTCGTCAATTATGTCCCAAATTTTAATTTAATTTTTAAATGATTTAAATTGCATACTGTGGATGCATTTATTTTCGTGGGTTCCAATTTTCGTGGTTTTGCTAAGATTCATACATTCCTGGGTTGACTTCCTAAATTCATGGTTTCAGACTTTCGCCATTGAAAGGTTATGGGAATTTTGCATTTCGTTGGGTTTTTAATTTCGTGGTTAGAGTCAACCACGAAATCCACGAAAATTGGCTCCCCACGAATAATAGTGCATTCACAGTATTAGACATACTAATGATTTGTATGCTTATGAATCCGACATTCCACAAGATTATTCAATTGAATTTAAGTCAAGTTTATACTTTTAATATATAGCATATAAGATAAATGTCTATTGGAATGTCTTAGCACCATTATCTAGGTGAGCAATACAAGCTCTTAGAGCAACTTGTTTACAATAACGAAAACAAACCAAGGGACTAGTTCAGAAATTCAACTTTGATCCTCATAAATAACTGCTCAGTGTTCTACAAAATGGATTTAGATACATCTTTATCAATAAAAAAAATTTTGTAACAATAATCTTTGCATTTCTGAATCTGTAGTTGTAATTTTTTTCAATAGGAAAATAGATTGCAGTGTTGTTCTTCATCATAAGGTTACTTATAATTTGTAGTTCAATTGTACATAAATCTTATTCAGGAAATATAAAGTTTAATTTTGTTCTAAAAAGACATTATTTAAACACAGTGGAGAACCCAGAGCTAGATGAAGAAGTTATACTGGATGATATAACTACATTCTTTGTAGCAGGTGAGTCAGAAAAATGATGATCCTATTTCTAATAGTCAGTATTTACAACTTAGGGCTTTTNGGGGGCAGGAACGCAAGTCAAAATTTAGGGTACCACCACCATAATTTTAATTATTTTTTCATGTATAAGCAATAGGTATAATTAAGTCTAACACCCCCCACCAAGGTATAAATAAATTATTTGCGTTCCTGCCCCCCTGTACATTTTTTTCTGGAAAAGCCCACTCTTGCATTTGAGACAACAAGTATATGGGATATCCTCGTCAAAATCCACAGCTGAGATAAGAATTTCACATGAAAAATACATTATGATGTCATGCTAACTGTTAATTGCTCTTTCAATTGTGTTTGCTTTTGCAATTCTTTTTAAATAAGTATTTAAATTTTGTCTTCCCTTGGATTTCACCATTTCAGCTGTTTAAGTACTTAAATTTTGCTATCATGTTGGTTTGATTGATCTGTAAAAACATGTCTGGAAAACAAATGTTCTTATTGCATTCTATATATATATATAAATGGAAGGCAAAGTGATACGACAACATAATATGAAAACCAAATTTATTACAAAATAAAGAGTAATATGATTATAAAAGCTATTAAAAAAGGAACAAGTTTATCTAATTTTTATCTCGAAGCCATGAAATGGCTGAAGAGATGTTAAAAGGACAAGAAAAAATCATGTGAGGCTTCAATCCTATTACTGCGGATAACCTCTAGCTTTACCCATAATTGAGTTGCAACTTTACTAACTAGTTTCCAAACCCTTAAGGTAAATTGATTCGCACTGAACACATCTTAAAAAACAGCTCATCTTCTCAGCTGACCAGTTTCATTACCTACCAAAATTCTATCAAACTGATTAAATAACTTCAAAGTGATTAGTTGATTGATACTGAAAGAAAACTTGACAATGGAAATGAGTGATACCTGGGGGTGGTATCCAACTTTTTTTGGCTTTATTTCTTATTCTGAAAAATCTGAATACATATGTGCTTATTAACAAATAGTATTAACTGATTTCAGTAAAGTGGTGAAATGTCATTATGGCTTTATTAAAAAAAATAATAAAAAAAAAGGAAAAAAAAGAAATCTGTTAGTGAATTACACTGCAAAATGCCTGATGGGTATTAATTTACTGTAATTAAGCCTTCCCAAAAATTTCTCCCTAAATCTTCATCTTTTCAGGATGGTACAAAGTTTTTACTAATACTGTAAAGAGGGAAATTTTCGCGCCGTTTTTATTTCGCCATGAATTGACAGGATTTTAGTTCGCCCAGTTTTGAATTCCCGCTGCAAAATTGTTGACCATTGACTTCCATTATAGACAAGTATATTCGCACCGTTTTATTTTCGTGCTTCCATTCCAAACGCGAAAAATCGTGAAAATAAAACTGCCGCGAAAATTTCCCTGTTTACAGTAGTAAAAGAAATACAAGCAGGTTCTATAAAACTAAGACAAGTAAAATCTTTTTTTTTGAAATGTTTTATAATTCATAAATTAAACTCTTGATACAATCCCCAACTTTTTAATCCCTTTGAAGTAGTTTAATCAGTTTGATAGAATTCTCTCAGCAAATGAAACTCCTAGAGTGTGAAGACAAACTGTACTCACAAATGACCTATTTACAAGTCAGTTTACTTTGAAACATAGATAATTACCTTGGGCTACTCCAATTGATCTAGGGGTAAAGTCAGAGGTTATCTGCAGTAACAGCTCTAAAAGATGATCTTCGTGCTTCAGGTGAAATATAGTGCGCAAGTTTCTTTCAAAATCGTATACATTGTGTTTTTAAGTTATATTTCTTCATTTTCTTGAGTTGAATATGCTGTTGATATATTAAATTGAAAACAATATGCATGTTTATCAAATTACTCGTTTTTTTTTATATTGCGTCTCGGATCAACGAACCTGGCACACAGTAATTTGTCAGAGACGAAAATAACATTTGTTTACCTGTGACAGTGTATTGCATACATTTATAGCAATGAAATCGACATGCGAAATCACACAATCTGATTATTTTCATGTATTACGGAATAACTTAATACATGCAGACATATGCAGCAGTTCTTTGGATGAGTACGAAGTTTTGCCACATGTAGATTTTCAGAGCTTCGAGATTCAGCTCCATCGGAGCTTTGATTGTAATTTCAACTTGACTTATTTATTCAGAATGTTAAAATACTAGGTTAACAATGCATTTGAAAGCTGTCTTTGGAACCAAATAATATTTTTGCTTTGAGAGGATGTCGCAATACTCAGGTATAACAGTAGAGAGACCTCATTATATGCTGTATTTTTCTCCTGCCAAAGCTTCAGGTTTTAATGCCATTGTCTGTGTGTCTGTCTAATAAATGCAGTCTAGACTTTAGTACTTACCAAGGTGTTGTCAAAGCTAGGCAGCAAGTTGATAATTTTCATCACAGTTTTTTCCCTTAGACTTGAAACAAGTTTTTGAAAGAGGAGTGTAATTTACAAAATTTTGTAATTTATGCTTTCTAAATGTATGGACTGTCATAGACATTTGATTTATTCCAATCTATTTTTAGGACAAGAGACAACAGCCAACTTACTGAGTTTTGCAATGATCTGTTTGTGGCAAAATAAAGATGTTTTTGAAAGGTACGTACATGTATATATAGTATTATCTTAAGTTAAATGATATGCATGTGTATTATCCAGATCTCAGTTACTGTACATAGCGTCAGCATCCAGGCAAAAATATAATAGGTCATTTTGACCCACAATTTCTGCTTGATTGACTTTAATTCAAGTTTATGTTAGAGTTCAGATCTTAGTCACTGTACATGTGTAACAGCTTATAGTATTCATCATGAAAAAAGTGCCGAAGGGGCATATTTCATAGAACACCTTATGAAATAATCTCCAGCTGGAAAACATTTACTGCTCATCTGGTGAAATAATCTGGAGATGGAAAATATCTCATAGATATTTCAATTAGGATACTATTTGGGCTTACACATGCATGGTAGGATTATTTAATTTTGTGTATGCATGCATCTGTCAGGGTAGGTCAGCCAGCATGCAAAATTAGGTCACTTTGGCCTACATTTTCTGCTTGATTGATATATATTAAAGTCTACATCTGAGGAGATCTGAGTCATTGTACATGTTATCATCAGTTCTCATTATGTTAAAACCAACAAAATATTCAGTCCAAGAGTAGTTTTGTGTTACTTTGTATATTCTGATAATCCATTATGTCGCATCAGTACAATATAATAGGGTCTGTAAGTCTCGTCCAATTTTGAAACTTCCGGGCACATAAGTTGTACCCGGAAGTTGCATTTTTAACAATAGTACATGACGTTTCAAACAAAAACTTTGAACGTCATAATCCTAATACGTCATATTTTGGCGGGAATTGTTTTCAAATTACAATTTTATCGTGATTTTTCGGTGTCACATGACGAGACTTACAGACCCTATTGCAAGAACAGTTGTATTTTGCTTAAGTTTTAGAATAGTAGCACATATCCACTTCTTGATTTGCAAATATTTTAATGTTTTCAGTCATGCAAAGTACTATTGAGACTATAATCCATGTTTGATTCTATATTTAGGCTGAGGACAGAAATCCATGATGTGATCGGGGTTAAACCTTATGTCAGTGTTGATGACGCTAATAAGCTGACCTATTTAGAAATGGTTTTAAAGGAAACGCTTCGTCTCTACCCACCAGCACCACAAACATTCAGGGCAGCATCACATGATATGGACATATTAGGATACAAAATCCCAGCAGGCTCTGTAGTAGCGGTAAGACAAATTTATAGATGGCTTAAGCCAGCAGTTGATAGTAGTATACAATATACATGTTTATCATATACAGTAGACTCCGTCCAATCGGATACAAGAATTGTCAGAAAAAAATATTCTATTTGCCGGAGTATTCGATTTAGGTAAACCCATTTTCGGCAATGGGGAATCATTCTGTTAGCAAGAAGAGGTTGAAATGTTGAAGGGCTTGTCACCATGTAGAAACTTTGTATCCTAGAACATCATTTTTAGACATTTTGTAGTTAAAATCTATTGTTTTCATTGTAGAATCATTGTAAATTTGACAGATTACGTCACCATCGTAATCGGGTCAAACTGTGTATTGCCAGCTGACTGTTGGAAATTAAACAATGTATTCAAAAATAAATAAAACTGTTTATGTATCTGAATAAACTTATTTTCCTCTGTTTTGTGTTTTTTATTTCCTCTCATCAGTGTGTAATCATCCCGTTATTGGATCGTGTAGTTACAATTTTTATTATGTGCTAAAAATAACTTAGGGTAAAGCCAGTTTGTAAGGGACCGACCATTTAACTTGAAGGGGGGGGGGGGCTATGGTTTTTTTTCTAAAAAAATATTTTGGATCTGATTTTATGTGAAAAAAATATTTTGGCTGCCAAAATGATGAAAAAAAATTTTCTGAATGAGGCTTTCTGCCCCAATAAATAATGTTAATTTTGAAAAAAAATATTTTGTTGATACACGTGCAAAAAATAAATAATTTGTTTCGCGCGAAAAAAATTTTCTGTCCAGAAAAAAAAAAACCATAACCCCCCCCCTTCAGGTTAAATGGTGGGTCCCTAAACAAAATGGCGGCTGGTAGGTCAGCGATCGATCTTTGTAGAATCTTCCTGATTACTCAATTTGGAGACTTTTTATAGAAATACACCATGATATATGGACCTAGGACTGACTTCTTGTAATAAATTATGTTTTAAAACCGCTGTGCATTGTCTCACAGGAACTTCAAACAAATATGCAAATTATGCAAATGACTTCTCGTCGACATTTATCTCCCTTGCTCTGTTTTACACGAGAAATACACAAAACCATTGACAAATCAAATGATTTCCGTCCAAAAAAATTAAATAAATATAAAAGCAATAGAAAGGAATTCAAATCATATTGTATTCTTTTATTAAATACATTATGTTTTTGATTTTCGTTGTACAGACATACAGCAATATGCAAATTACTTCTGACTTCACGATCTTGCTGCCTAGACAGAAATACACAAAACCAAACAAAATTCTCACTATTAAAACTTATGAATACACAAAAACAAAAGAACTGAACACTATTTATGTTTTATTTTTTATTAATTAGGTAATATTTATTGATTTCCTGGCAGATTTATGGCTTTGTCAACTGTTGACACTTCCGCGCGAATGTTTACCTGTAGTTACCTGTAATTAGAATATTCGATTTCAATGACTCTGATCAGCACAAGCCGCATATTTTTTATTCAAATAGGCGATATATTCTCTTATCCGATATCCAATTAGGCGGAGAAATTAACACTATAAGTATGGGAAATGGTTTGGTGTTTTGAAATCATATTCGATTTGCTGATATATTCCTTTATCCGATATTCGATTTCATGGAGTCTACTGTACTTACTCAAGATATATGTCTTTTTGCATGCGTAACAAAGAAAGAATTAAGCCAGTCTTGTCTTTAGGAGGGTGTGGTGAAATATAAATCTTTCCAAATGGCGACTGGCGAATTTCCAATTCAAGGAAGAATTAAAGATTAACAAATTTCAGTATAATTTCACTGTTTCAATTTATAAATCAGTTTATTTATTTACTGGGAACAAGCAACATTTTTGCTTATTTTAGTGTACACCCGTCATAAGTTTTCGTAGTTGGGTCAGTAAATTAGCCACATTGTTATAAACATCCTTTTGTCATTTTGTGACTGTTAGCAAAGATTAGGCAAGACGTTTGCCTTGAATCAATTTTCAGGTATTCTAGGACCCTTTACCAAATATAAGCATTGATAATATATGTAAGTGCTCATCACACACCACACACATATATATATATGACAAATTTTTAGATAAAAAGCACTTGTATAGGTACTCATCCAGGCATTATTTATCAAGTTAGATTAAATAGCTTATCCTCTCATCTAGTTATGTAAACCTTTTTATGTGTTAACTGAGAATAGATTTATTGTAAGTGCACTGTTTAATACAATAGTATAATAATTATATTTGTAGTTGAGTACCTATGTGAGTTCAAGGTTGGAAGAATTTTTTCCAGATCCATTGAAATTTGATCCAGAAAGATTTAACCCAAAGGCGGAAAGCAAGTGAGTTGTTGGATTTAAAAGACGATCTTATGGTGGTTTGAATTGTTATTACTTCCCTTTGTGTCATTGTCTCTTTGACACATTCCCTTTTCCCTTCTTTTTTTCTAAGTTATTGGATTTAAAACACTACTGTAGCATGATTGATGATGGTTTTATCTTTTTACCAATCCTGATCAGCTGACCAATTTTGTATCATTTCCTGTACCAAAAGGGCCATACAGCTCGTTTAAATTAATTGCAGTTGGCATTTACATGTTTGTTATGGTCTCATGTTCATTTACTCCATATCCATTTGTGAAATACCATATCAAAGATGTCAGAATACCTTTATTTTATTATGTCATTTTGCAAAAAAAAAAAGCCATGTCTGCTTATGTTATTTTTAATGGCGACAGGTAAATTTTGATGGCTCACAAACTTTGTAGATTAGTCCTTTAACAGTGCTTTGTCAGGTCAATTTTGGCTGAAATACGGAATGACATTGCTATACTTTTGGGACCAACTTTCTATGTTAGTTTCTATGCGAGCAACCAGTTGTCAAGTGGATAGGCTGTGTCCAAAAAAGCCATCTAGTGACATAGGATATCTCAAAAAGCTATCTTCTTCTAAAAGTGGTGTGAAAAAAACCATCTAGTTGCATACGCTGTGTCAGCTGTGTACTTTTAATTGCTTCCTTGTGTAAATTGTATGCCTAAATAGTTCCAATAAATTGCTTCTTGGATGGCTATACAAGTTTAGTGCCTTTCCTTGATTACCAAAAAAAAATATATAAGCCTCAATGAAGGACATATAAGAGTTTGTTAAATATGGTGTAATCTGCTGGAAATGGGACTCAAATATTATTTATTATTCCCTCGCCCAACGGAGTAGGGGAGATGATATACAATGTAGCATCTCACCCATCTATAAATCTGTTTGAGTATCAGTCCCTTCATCTCAGCTCAGGTCAAAGTTTGTGTAAAGGTTTATATCTGAGAAGAGAAATGATTCAAATCATAATTGGGTCACTCTGACCTTCATTTTATTGTGTCGCCTGCACACTTAGTGTGGGGCGACATATAGGGATCACTTTAGTCATCTTGTGTCGTCGTTGTCGTTGACGTTGTCGTTGTTGTCCATCCCACTTTTTCGTAACACTTTTCTCAGCAACTACAAATCACAGCCATTTGAAATTTTGTATGTGACTTCAGTATGGGGTTCCCTATTGCACTTATTTAATTCAGGTCTGTCAGACATCTACTTCCTATTTACGGACTTGGAATATTTTTCTGCATACTGTAAATAGTAAAGATTTTCGTAACATTTTTCACAGCAACTACAAATCACATCCACTTGAAATTTTGTATGTGGCTTCAGTATGGGGTGTCATATTGCACTTATGAAATTCAGGTCTGTCAGACATCTACTTCCTGTTAACTGACTTGGAATATTTTCAACAAGTACTGTCAATGGTAAAAATGTTCGTAACTCTTTTCTCAGCAAATATAAATCACAGCCGCTTGATATTTTGTATTTGACTTTAGTATTTGGTTCTATATTGCACTTATTGCATTCAGGTCTGTCAGACATCTACTTCCTGTTTACGGACTTGGAATATTTTTCTGCATACTGTAAATAGTAAAGCTTTTCATAACATTTTTCTCAGCAATTACAAATCACAACCACTTGAAATTTTGTATGTGGCTTCAGTATGGGGTCTCATATTGCACTAATCAAATTCAGGTCTGTCGGACATCTACTTCCTGTTTACCGACTTGGAATATTTTCAACAAGTACTTTCAATGGTCAAAATTTTCGTAACATTTTTCTCGGCAACTATAAGTCACAGCCACATGAAATTTTGTATGTGACTTCAGTATGGGGTCTCATATTGTACTTATTGAATTCAGGTCTGTTGGACATCTACTTCCTGTTTAACGATTTGGAGTATTTTCAACAAGTACTGTCAATGGTAAAAATTTTCGTAACATTTTTCTCAGCAACTATAAATCACAGCCACTTGAAATTTTGTATATGACTTTAGTATTGGGTTCTATATTGGGCTTATTGAATTGAGGTCTGTCGGTCATCTACTTCCTGTTTACCGACTTGGAATATTTTCATCAAGTACTTTCAAAGGTCAAAATTTTTGTAACACTTTTCTCAGCAACTATAAATCACAGCCACTTGAAATTTTGTATGCGACTTCAGTATGGGGTCTCATATTGTAATTAATTCAGGTCTGTTGGACATATAGAATCCACAACAGCGTCGAGTGAGAAATGACATTTCTACACTAGAGATAGTTAAATTTTCAAATTTTTAAACACGAGGCTTGCCGAGCATTTAAAATATTTGAAAATTTAACTATCGAGAGTGTAGAAATGTCGTTTCTCCAACTGTTCAAGAAACGTGAAAACAGGACAGAAATTAGAGAAATCTACTTCCTGTGTTTACCAACTTGGAATATTTTCAACAAATACTGTCAATGGTTAAAAATTTTCGTAACACTTTTCTCAGCAACTATAAATCACAGCCACTTGATATTTTGTATGTGACTTTAGTATTGGGTTCTTTATTGCAATTATTGCATTCAGGTCTGTCAGTCATCTACTTCCTGTTTACGGACTTGGAATATTTTCATCAAGTACTTTCAATGGTCAAAATTTTCGTAACACTTTTCTCAGCAACTTTAAATCACAGCCACTTGAAATTTTGTATGTGACTTCAGTATGGGGTCTCATATTGCATTTATTGAATTCAGGTTAGTCGGTCATCTACTTCCTGTTTACTGACTTGGAATATTTTCATCAAGTACTTTCAATGGTCAAAATTTTCGTAACACTTTTCTCAGCAACTATAAATCACAGCCACTTGAAATTTTGTATGTGGCTTCAGTATGTGGTTCCCTATTGCACGTATTGAATTTAGGTCTGTCAGACATCTACTTCCTGTTTACGGACTTGGAATATTTTTCCGCATACTGCAAATAGTAAAGATTTTCATAACATTTTTCTCAGCAACTACAAATCACAGCCACTTGAAATTTTGTATGTGACTTCAGTATGGGGTGTCATATTGTACTTATTGAATTCAGGTCTGTTGGACATCTACTTCCTGTTTAACGATTTGGAGTATTTTCAACAAGTACTGTCAATGGTAAAAATTTTCGTAACATTTTTCTCAGCAACTATAAATCACAGCCACTTGAAATTTTGTATATGACTTTAGTATTGGGTTCTATATTGGGCTTATTGAATTCAGGTCTGTCGGTCATCTACTTCCTGTTTACCGACTTGGAATATTTTCATCAAGTACTTTCAAAGGTCAAAATTTTCGTAACACTTTTCTCAGCAACTATATATCACAGCCACTTGAAATTTTGTATGTGACTTCAGTATGGGGTCTCATATTGCAATTATTGAATTCAGGTCTGTTGGACATCTACTTCCTGTGTTTACCAACTTGGAATATTTTCAACAAATACTATCAATGGTACAAATTTTCATAACACTTTTCTCAGTTTATTCAATTGGTTAATCTTGAACTCCTTGAAAACTGTAAGTCATATTCCAACCAAACTTGCAGGATATGTTGTTCACCTGATTTAATAGTGCACCTGATACTTAAAATCAATTTTACAGATTTAGAGGTTCACTGAACAAAAATAGTTCAAATGTTAATTTGGTTTGTTTATCTGCAAAGCCTTCAAAATTATAATTCATATTCTATACAAATTTACAGGATGTTTTTTTCTCCTGATCCAGACATACACCTTATACTTAGAATTGTGATTTTACAGATTGTAGAGTTTAACTGAGCCAAAAATGGCTCTTTTACGCTTCAATGACTCAGATTACAGTTTGTGTTAAGGTTCATATCTGAGAAAAGTCATGTGGCACATTAATCATCTTTGGTCATTGGATGCGTCTTGGAGAGTGATGCTGCTTCAAATGATAATTGGGTGATTCTGACCGACATTGACTCAGGTTACAGTTTGTGTTAAGGCTCATACTTGAGATACTACATCTGGTATATGAGTTATCTTGTGTCAGTGTGTATATCTTAGAGAGTCTTGTTTCGCCAGTAGATAATTTAGTTACTTTGACATCCTTATTATTGATAGACTTAGGTTAATGTGTTAAGGGTTATGATTTATTATCAGAGCCACAGAAAGAATTCTTGTACCTTGACCTGCTGTGTAAAATAATAGGCCATATCCGAGTTCTAGTACCAGGATTTACCAGACCACGTCACAGTATAGAAAACGTTACGTCATAAAGCCTAAAACGTCATGAGACTATGTTGTAAAAGTACATTCTTGGTCACATGGGGCGGACACGTTTGTGACGTAGGGCAGACAAACAACAGCTGGTGAATCTAAATACCAGAACTCGGATATGGTCTATTACCTGAAGATGCCAACAATGAGAAATTTGATTGCTGGGGATAAGCTGTTGTTTCTGACTGCATTCATCTCGTTTGAATCTTTTATCTTCCCGGTCGTATAGAAATATAACATGCATGTAGGTTTGGGCCCAATAAAACTAGTTTAACCCCGCCGCAGCAGGTTTGCGCCTGTCCTAAGTCAGGAAATTTATTAAGCCTTTGTGTGTCTTGTCTTTTTTCTAATTAAGTTTACTTTATGTCTATAGGAGTCTAGGATGATGTTTATTTTGCTGAGCTTGATAACTCTTTATTCAGGAGCCGACTCCGACCTGCCGTTGGGTTCGGGGTTTTCTCACCGTTTATTTAAGATCTTATGGTAGCTTTGAGTTGTTATTACTCCCTTTTGGGTCGTTGTCTCTTTGACACATTCCCCGTTTCCCTTCTTTTTTCTAAGTCTGCTTTATTGCCTAAGTCTTGATAGTATATACCTCTTTATTGTATGCAGTTTGAATGTTATTTTATATTATTAGATATTTTTCAAGCTATTCGATTGGCCAGAACATAACCACATGACCTCCTATATTATGTGAAGTTGCACTGAAAAGGCATATCAAAAACGGCTGATTGCATGGGTGATATTGCACGGTTACTTATTTAGCTCAAAATGAAATTCTTGTTCCTGCATAGAAATGGCATATCAGAAACAGCTGATTGCATGGGTGATATTGCACGTTTACTTGAAAATAGATCAAAATGTAATTTTTATGAAAAGAAAGGAAATGGGGTAAATGTCAAGGAGACAACATCCCATCTCCAGGTTAAAATGACCCAAAACAAAGAATCTAGTTCATATCTGTCATTTGGAGTCTCAATTGTTGTATTATAACCAGTACAAATTAAAAATTTGATTGCAGAAATTGATTACGGCATATTAAAGAGAAATGTAAATTTCCTTTCATTTACATATTACTGATTAACTCCATGTCTTTCAGAAATATACTTAACTAGAAAATTCATGGTTTACTTCATCTTCTTGTTTGTATCTAATTCAGATGAGCAGGCCAAAATAAATGTTCATAAATCACAATTTTTTGGTCACCTCACGAAGTGAGGGGGGCTTATGTGATACCCCTAGCGTCAGTGTCCGCGTCCGGTTAGGAAGAATGGTTTAAGTCCATTGCTGCTTACTGACAAGTCCCACATCAACTATATTGGTATGTATGATGCATTTTGGGATGACAACAACAATGCATGTTTCGGATGCTGTCTGTGACCTACTTTTTAGGCATGAGTGACTTGGTTAGGTAGAATGGTTCAAGTCCATTCCAGCTTACTGACATGTCCCACATCAACCATATTGGTATGTATGATGCATTTTGGGATGACAACAACAATGCATGTTTCGGATGCTGTCTGTGACCTACATTTTACGCATGAGCGGCTTGGTTTGGTAGCATGGTTAAAGTCCATTCAAGCTTACTGACATGTTCCACATCAACCATTTTGGGATGACAACAACAATGCATACTTCGGATGCTGTCTGTGACCTACATTTTATGCATGAGCAACTTGGTTAGGTAGAATGGTTAAAGTCCATTCCAGCTTACTGACATGTCCCACATCAACCATATTGGTATGTATGATGCATTTTGGGATGACAACAACAATGCATGCTTCGGATGCTGTGACCTACATTTTACGCATGAGCGACTTGGTTTGGTAGCATGGTTAAAGTCCATTCCTACTTACTGACATGTCCCATATCAACCATATTGGTATGTATGATGCATTTTGGGATGACAACAACAATGCATGCTTCGGATGCTGTCTGGGACCTACATTTTACACATGAGCGACTTGGTTAGGTAGAATGGTTAAAGTCCATTCCTGCATACTGACATGTCCCACATCAACCATATTGGTATGCATGATGCATTTTTGGATGACAGCTGCAGTGAATGCTTTGGATGCTGTTTTATGCATGACTGAATCTGTTAAAAAGAACAGTTATAGTCTATTCCTGTATACTGACATGTGCAACATGTGAAAATGCTGTGCAACGAGGTAAGCTTAGCAGGCTGTGGCTGCTTTCTATGTTTAAATTTAGTAAATGTATGAAAGGATATAGCTAATTACTTAAAAAACAAATTGCAAAATTAGGATGATAAAATTGAATATGTTTTCATTACTAAAGTAATGGTAAAAGTATTTCAATTAATATGCATCAATTCAATTACATCCCCTGATTCATTTAACTTGTCTTTTTTCTCGTTCGTTTTTCATGTTCTGTTTGTTCGTGTATCGTTTTTGGTTCGTTCTATATCGTTTTCCGTTCGTTTCTGTTGATCGTTTGTCTGCACAATAAAAGCATTTGTTCGTTTGTGCAAGGAAACGAATGATTGAAATCCAAGTAATCAAATTTGATTGGTTACTGTAAAATAATAATTCATTCATCTGGATGAACACTACTATCGTGCGTTGGTTTGCACGAACGCTAGTATCGTGTGTTAGTTTGCACGTACGCCATTATCAGGCAATCATCTGCATGATCCTTATTATCGTGCACCGACGATTATAAGCACTACATTTTACATTCGTCTAGTTCATATTATTTATTTACTTTGATCGCAGTATTGTACCTTCACAATAAAGATTCACCTACTGAATGGGTCACCTGAGTTCAACCGCACAACACATAATTGTGAAGTATATTCATAAGAACTTTTCAACAGTTAAAATTTGACGTCTTTTAGAGACTGTTCACAATGTCAAAACGTCAAAGAACACCATCTGCATGTTCGTTTAACATTATAAAGTGACAGGACTTATAACTGCAGCAGTTACATAAAAGTCACAGATAAAAATCAAATTTACAAATTTTCACAAGAAATGTATTAATCTGTGTTTACAGAAAAACAGGACGGGGAAAAATGAACGAGAAATTTTGGAATATCTTTGGCCATAACTTTCTTGTTACTATAGAGCTATTTAAAAAAAATTTAAAAAATGAGTTTTAAAGAAGAAAGAAATATTTATCATCTGGTGTAACAATAATTTGAAAATAAAAATAGACAAATTCAGAATCTTGACAGGAAGGGATTTTTCGATTACAAAATAGTCGAGATATTTAAACGTGTTGATTTCAAATATTTCGCTTAATAAGCATTCTGTCAAAAGATTAAATATAATATTTAGAAAGTCTATATTATTTACATTCATTTCATATAAAAATTATTATGAAATGTTTAATGATGAATTCAAAATCTGTATAGAACAGACTTCCGCAGGGACAGAAATTCAGAAATTTTGGAAAAGTTGTTAGCGGCTATGTGTTTGATATTAGATAGTATTTTGATAATAAGTTTCTTACAAAAAAGTATTTACATATTTGAAAAACTTATATTCACCCCTATTAAGCCGAGTTATCGGCGAACAGTTTAGGTATAAAATTTTTATATGTTGTTTTTGTGTGCTATTTCTTTGCCTTTTGTACATGTACTGTTAAAGTTTGATCCCTATAGGTGTATTATTGCAACCAGGTTTTTTATTCATATTGACTGAATTAATACCCTACAAAGCTATATGAAATAAGGAACTGTCTCTCGATTATATATATATATAAAAAACAAAACAAACGAAAGATAAGTAAAAAAAATCACGGTGTGAAGAATCAATATATTTTCACATTTTGAAATAATAACTTTATGATGAATGAAAGGATATGGAGTAAATGCACATTTACAAAGTCTCTACAAATATATAGTAAAACAAGCAAATGAACAACGCCTTTATTGTTTTATTGTTTAAAATAATTACTTTGTGTATTGATTTCAATAAATTGACATGAATCTGCACTGACGAGAGATAAGTTGTCGAAATTGTCATATGCAAAATACAAATTTGAATAATTTTGTATTTGTTTTCAGATATACCTGGGACTGATATAACATATAATATATTAGTCCCAGGATAAACAAATCCTTTTTCCGGACTTCCGTTTCTGCCATGCAGGCAAACATGGTATAACCAGATAACCTTTCTTACTGAATCAATCATCCTATGTGTCTTCCTTGGTGTTTTTCAATGGATAAAATGCCTGTCACTGTATAACAACATATTTATAAACAAATTTCGTAAATAAAAATAAATTTGACTTATGAAGAACTTGGACACAGTTCATACAATTTAAAGAAAGTTCATTGCAGTTATGATATTAACATGGAACACTTTAAATTTTTTGCCCCTTTGAAACGTAACAGAAATTGACTTCGAAATTTCAAATAAGTAACAGTGAAAGGAAGGGTAAATTTCAGGGGTTTAAGATAATTTAAAGAATTTATGATATATAAAGATATTGCACTTGTTTATGTTGTGTATACATGTTTTGTCAGTATGTTTAAGTAGTTTTCGGCGGCACTTCATCTCCGTGAATTTAGAAAAAAAAAATAGCATACTTTCTGCAATACATCTGCCAGTCGGATTTTGTAAATCATACTTCATCTCTGCGAATTATTAAACCTGTTGAAGGTAAATACACACCACAAGTATGAAAACACAATGTCACAAGCAACATCCCGTGACAGAAGTTCCATTATAATATTTGTTCCGAAGAATAAAATGTTACAGAAAATTTCCCCCATGAAACACGTATAATTGCAAAAGGAAAGTTGAAATATTTTACAAGTGTTACAATATTTCTCTAGTAGAAACTGTTTTGGTGGCGTTAACAATCGGAAAAGCTTTTTCGTTCTTGATTCTAAAAGTTTAAACATGAAATTCTAATTTGTGCAGTTGAAATATATATTATACCTTCTTGCATAGATGAAATGTTAATATGTGGAGATTAAGTGCACGGTTTTTTTTTAACCTCAACTATAGAATTATGAAACACTTAATTTGTATATATGGTATTGGTATAGGTGTGGACGAAGAGTTTTATTGGTCCCAGGTAAAGACGATACCTGCATGTGCCTAATATGAACTCGCTATCAGATTGATACACAAGCAAAAATAAATTGCCCAGTTGAACATATAAATATTTGTTCCTTTCTCCCGGATGGTGGATGTACGCTGGGCTTTAATATATATATGTTCAAATGAACATGCACAAAAACCAATTATCACATTAAGTACTGTTCTTTCGGAAAACCCAAAAGTGGAGGATTTTTTGTGGCAACTGCCCAAGCTGTAAGTACAAAATCGAGTTATTTTCTAACATAGCCCATGGAATCATTGGAATCATATCATTCAAAATTCAGATGAAGCTGTACAAAGATCACGGTAAGGGATACGCAATCAACAGAGATCAGCAGCAGTCCCCGGAAACAGCGACCGCAAAGTCCCGTTACTATTTTCAATCTTTTGTAATTGTTTATGCAGAAAATTTTTTGTAATTGTTTTCGCAGAAAATAAATAAATCGATCAATCAATAAATAAATGAAAAGTAGAAGCACCTCTTTTATGTTACTATCTGACATTCGATATTATCAGCATTAGTGATTTTTTTTCACGGCATGCTGGACAAACACAAATTCAAATGAATTATAACTACATAACACATATTTTATGAAAAATGTATTTGTAAATCAACTCTATTGCCGTCATCTTGTATTTGTATATCATTATTGTATGGAGAGGATTATGTACATTCTAATAATAATGTGTATCCAATCCAATTTTTCTTTTTGACCATTAAATAAGTTTACACTAACAAATACAAAATGTATCAGACGTTCCATTCTATAAGCATTAGATATTTTAGTCAAAAGCCGGTGAAATTCTATTCATACATACTTGCTGTCCAATGTGAAATAATAATCTATCGACTGTTTGCACATAAAATAAAAATGTTCGTTTGTACATAAATTTGAGTGTTCGTTTGTTTGCACGATAAGAGCGTTCGTTTGCACGCACGATAAGAGCGTTCATTTATGTACACGATATGAATCGTTCATTCAGACTATACTGTCGTGCATATATCCTTTCGTTTATCGTGCGTTCGTGCATTGTTTATAGTGCTTTCCTGCATAGTTTTCGTTCGTTCGTATATCATTCTTACAGGTAAGATAAACGAATCAGGGGATGTAATAATATAACAATTGTAGCCTTTGTACAAGGTCAATATGATGTTGTATCAACCAAGAAATGTTGAGTGGAATTTGTAGAAAGTCTCCCCGTGCTTGAAGTTTATGCTCTTATAATGTTAATATAATTATGCCATGTTTGTTCGTGTGAGAATTTCTCATACGTTTACTAATTCATTTATTTTTTTCAGTTTGGCTGTTCAATATTTTCATTGTTTTTACTAAAATGTTATAATCTGTACACACGACTATTTTTGCCCTTTCAACCAAAGTTTGCCATCATCTATTTCGATATGCACCAAGTTGTCTATCGATGTTGTTTTTGTCCTTATTTTTGTCTTTCGTCAGGCTACTTAATGACAAATATTTGTAGGCAGACTTTGCCCAGTTTTACTTTTTTCCGCAATGACCACTCCCGACATGTGTTGCTTCAATGACATATTTTAGCTGCGAATTTTTGTTCCTCAACATTTTTATTGTCTTCTTGTAACCCAGTTGCTTTCAGCTGGATAACCCTGAGCATCGCCCAAGTTGGCACTCCATGGCGGGTAGGGAGCAAGGGAGTGACCTTCATATAATTTTTGTCAAGAATACCTGTTAAGTGCATGCTAGTGGCCTTCTTGGTCTTGCTTGAGAGGGGTGAATATTGTTCACCACTGGTTGAACACCCTCAGGTGACATCAAGATGTAGACAGGAATAAAAGCCATGTCCTTGGTAAACTTGAGTTTTCTGTGTATCGTGTGAGTTTTTGTCACATGTACATTCACTCCATATCCTCTCATTTTTTTCTATATCGATCTCTAGCTTTGCTGTCGGTCAATATGCATCTCTCAGGTCGATATATAAACATCATATTGAATATGAAAAAGAAAGGAAATAGGGTAAATGTCAAGGAGACAACATCCCATCTCCAGGTTAAAACAACCCAAAACAAAGCATCTAGGGGTCAACGTACGGTCTTCAACACAGTGAGGAACCTCACACTGTACATCAGAAACATTCAGAACAATGACAAGCCCATGATGATTCATATTGACTTGGCCTATTTCTCTTTAAAATGATTTTTTTTTTAAACAAGAAGTTAAAAAAAAATTACAGTAGTATTAATTTAGTTTTTGTCATTTTCTTTGTAATAAGCAGGTATTAACATCTCATCTTGTTGTCATGTGGTAGATATTGGAATGCTGTTCTTTTGTTGTTTCAATTTTAGACATTATACATTTACATGAACATATTTAGTGATATGGAGTAAATGTACATGGGACAAAATCCCTGTAAATTCATGGTAAGATTAAGCAAATGGAACAACGCTTTCATTGTTGTTCATCATCTTGAAGTCACCATGAGACCTTTAACAAAGAGCAAACACTCTTACCTCATAGTAAGTTCAAGACAGCCCCTAGCACCAGTTTGAGTGGAATTCACTTGCTAAATGTTGAACAACCCTACATCCATGTATGGATTTTGTCATGGATATGGGTTTGTCAACAAGCATAACATATCGGGCAAAGTACTCTTACAAACACTGTCATCCATTGCCCGACAAAGGGACCAATATAAAATATAAAAGATCACAGTGCACTCATTGAGTTGATTGTAAGAAAATTTGGCAAGTAAAATGGGGAGATTTGGGCAATATATATACAGATGGCCAGAAAAATATTTTTATTTTACAAAACAAGAAAGACAAATATTGAAATTTGATGTATTTTTGTAACTAATAGGTTATTCAATTTATATTTCAGAATACCATCATATACATACTACCCTTTCACACTTGGTCCTAGGACCTGTATAGGGAAACATTTTGCAGAGGTGAGTACAGTTAGAACATCAAACATTTGTTTAAAAACATTTGTGAGGACCTTTTATCTATAAATAATTCTAATGCATTTATGTTTGTAACACTTATTTTGATAGCAACTTCAGATCCTAAAATACATTATGGCTTATCTCTTGAATAGAATGAATGAAGGTAATATGTTGGCCATCTTATACCAACACAACATGACAAGAAATCCTTCCACGATATTTGGATTTAAAATTTGACAGGGGAAAATGGTTAATAATTTAAAGAGAGTCTGCTCTTCAAGACAAGATAGCTGCTTTCTAGATGATTTTAAACTTATATTAGAAAGTTTTCAAATCACCAACAATAAAAAACACCCTGCTCCGACTTCTCATGTTTTGGTGGAAATAGACGATATTCCACTTTCAAATTTTAGGGTAATTGTCGACCTCTTACCCCAAATTTACTGGAAACTGGTACCTGACGTCAGTTGAGCGTAATCTAGGAATTCTCCTATTTATTTTCTTGACCTAAAATAAATTGGTTGGAAATGACCCGCCTGGGATAAAATGTTGATTTATGACATGTTCAGCTTTTTTCCAATCATAAACACCTTTCATATGTTGATAGAAGAATGTATTCCCTTTGCCCTCATACAGCAGGATGCCATTTTTATCCTGTTTGACCTCTTTGACCCGCCATTCTAATACCCGGAACGTTCCGGAATTGGACTTTTGGAAGAACGTTTATCCAATCTTAAACTTCATCTTAGATGATACAGATGTATATCTACAGAATAATCCAAACTTTAGACAATTTTTTCATTATGACTAGCAAAAAAAATTACTTTGCATGAAACATTTATCATCTACCAATGCGTCATAGCTGAAATGGTTACTTTGAAAGTACTTTTATTCATGGGTTTCATTTTTTTTGTGGATTTATGAAAAATTATTGCTACATGTATGTTAATTTCTTAATTTTTTTTTTGATAGTACTTCTATTGAAAAATAAGCAATTATTAAGAAATAGATTATTGCAAGCGGATTCTAGAACATGGTCTGACCTTGTAAATGTCAATATTTTATACCAAGTGATATGTTACACAATACGGGTATGCTCTATTGTATTTACAGCATTTGTTCACAAAGCAAAAGAAGAGTGCCATATTAGAATTGTTATTTTATTACTTTTGAATTTTGTTGTGCCATGAAAATTGGACCTATACATAACTATTATTTTAGAGTAAACCACCAATTTTATCATATGTTTATGGAAAATAACTGTAAGATTTACCCTTTGATAATACTGTGGATTTGTGATATTTAGTCCAACTATCTTCAATTTGTTCACAACCATGTGATATTACATTTGTTATCAACTGCTTCCGGTTTACATCATTGCATAATCCGTCATTTTCTAAATAAATTTTACGCTACACAAAACTGATTTTTTTATGCCTCCGCGACAACAAGTCAGGGGCATATTGTTTTACCCTCGTCTATCCGTAATTCTGTCCGTCTGTCCCTTCTCCGATAAGCCTGGATAACTCCTCCCACAATATTAATGCTACATTTATTTAACTTTTCACTGTGATTAGCCATGGATTGAAGATGTGCATATTGTCATGGTCTATATTTTGGCCAAAAATGTGATTTTTAGAGGTAGTTGAAATTGGCCATTTTCTCAAATTTGTGTTCTGGAACTGCTATTCTGGACAACACCTGCCACAATGTTACTGCTACATTTATTTAACTTTGCACAGTGATTAGGCATGGATTGAAGATGTGCATATAGTCATGGTTTACATTTTGACAAAAAATTGTGATTTTGAGGGACAGTTGAACATGGCCATTTTCTCAAAATGTGTGTTTTGTAATTGCTATTGCAGGCAACTCCTCTCACAATATTAACGCTATATTTATTTTACTTTGCACAGTGATCAGGCATGGATTTAAGATGTGCATATTGTCATGGTTAAGATTTTGGCCAAAAATTTTGTGATGTGAGGGGTAGTTGAACTTGGCCATTTTCTCATAATGTCTGTTATGGAACTTTTATTCCAGACAACTCCTCCCTCAATATTAAAGCTACGTTTATTTTACTTTGCACAGTGATTAGGCGTGCATTGAAGATATGCGTAATTTCATGGTTTATATTTTGGCCTAAAATTGTGATTTTAAGGGGTAGTTGAACTTAGCCATTTTATTGAAATGTGTGTTCTGGAACTGTTATTCCAATATTAAAGCCAATAAGTTATATCAATGCATAAAAATTATATATATCCTACTGCGGGGGCATCATATGTGTCTTACAGAAACAAACAGAGTAGCTAAATTTTATCCAAAACTTGAGCGTAAACACACCGGGAAAAACTTGAATGATGGCAGCGGGGGCATTTACTCTCTAGTTTAAATTATCTTTTGAAATAAATATCTTTATTTGTTCATATTTGAAATATTATCAGAATGTTTTATTATCATTCATGCGAAATTACACCTTCACAAACAAAATGTTGTCTTTAAATATTCAACATTTTAAGGTTTGAACTCAAAATTGTGAATCATGAAATTAATTTTGAGATCGTGAATGAAATTGGGGATGCATTTCTAGTTTGAAACATATGATAAAAATATTATAACATGCAATTTTTCATATAATTCAGATCCATTATCAGCCCATAGTCAAAATCATAGCTCAAGCTGCTGATATTCTGACCTAGGCCTGATAATGGGTCTGATATGAAAAATGGCTATTAATCTATATGTATCAGATATTTTCTACTTGTAGATTGAAGCAAAGATCATATTAGCCAAGATCATGCAAAGATTCAACTTTGAAATGGATCCAGATCAGTCTTTTGATATTGAAGAAAGTACTACATTGAGGCCAAAAGGAGGAGTCGTTTGTACTTTAACACCATGTGAAAGTTTTGAGTAATGAGAGCAAGATGTTGTTGTGGAACAAACTGTTATCAGGGATTGATATCCAAGAATTTTGTACTCTATATTTATAGGTTTTGTAATATAACCAGTCATATATGAGGCTCCTCGTGGGGTTATCAGGGAATCATTAACTTTTTTGTTATCAATAATTTATTAGTTTTAGTAAATATTCACAAAATATTGTAATCAAATAATTACCAATAACCCCTCCTCCCATTATCAGGTAATCATAAAACACAGGAGAAGACTCATATGTAACATTTTTAAACACAGGAGAAGACTCATATGTAACATTTTTAAACACAGGAGAAGACTCATATGTAACATTTTTACACACAGGAGGAGACTCATATGTAACATTTTTAAACACAGGAGAAGACTCATATGTAACATTTTTAAACACAGGAGAAGACTCATATATATGTAACATTTTTAAACACAGGAGAAGACTCGTATGTAACATTTTTTACCATCTTTACTTTGGGCAGATTATTGCCAGCTTTATTCAGGTAGTACTTAACTTGTACCATTTAGGAGTATACCTCATGAAAGAGTGCTGGATGGTATTTCTAGGCCTTGTTTCTGTGGTTGTTCACACTGTTAGCGATTTTTTTTTCTTTACTTTCATTTTTTACGTTGTTTATTTTGTCTTTGCTAATTTTTATTGTCTCTTTTTGACATTGCAGATGAAACGTCCTCAACCAAAACCATACTTAACAGGAAGCTTGTCTAAACCATATATTTTGCTCAGGTAATTTGCATCCATACCTGACAACTTTTCAAAATGCTCACAGGGATTTTTATTTTTGAACCAATTTTCAAAGGGTCTGTTAGTCTTGTCATATCACCAAGAGAATTTATGATAAAAAATGTAATTCCTAAAGGTTTGCTGCCAAAAATGATGTCATTGGATTATGACATTCAAAATTTTTTGTTTGAAACGTCATACATTTTTGTTGAATGCGACTCCCGAAGTTGCAAAATTATACCAGACCCTGTTGGGGATTATTTTTTCCGGTTTGTTTTTAGTATAAACAATGAAAGGATACTGTAAACCGGGAAATTTTCGCGGCGTCTTTATTTCACGGTAAACTGACAGAATTTTAGCTCGNAA
>MJUU01045459.1:0-12318 GCA_002080025.1 Modiolus philippinarum
TATTGTTTTTCTAGTGCAGTTCGCTTGTAAATTGTGGCATGTGATTGAAGTTCTCGGCCATTGTAGGTATTAACTGTTATCCTGTTTTTATGCCCGCCTACGAAAGTAGGGGAGCATACAGTGTTCGGGTCTGTTCGTCCGTCCGTCCGTCCGTCCCAAGCTAGGTTTCACCACAGGTTTAATTTTTTTTCTGTGAAGGATGTATGCTATTATATTTAAACTTTATATAAATACATATTAGCATCTAATCAAACAAAAATCATAATAGAATTTTACCCTGGCAACCAACTCCATGCTTCACTGATCACTGGAAAAAATTGTGATATTGCTGCGGTCAAGGAAGTGGCAAAACTTTCAATTTACCGAAATTAGGATTTACACCCCAAGCTGTCTACCTTTCATTGACTCGCCGTCGTGCAAAGACAACATTGTATACATCTGTCAGGTTTTCACGTCTGATATATCTACAATGTAGAAATTTAACATCGATGAATCAAACACATTGTGTAAGCTTGGGGTGTTAATCTTTACTTTATTACAAGTTTTGCCACTTCCTTAATGACCGCTGCAATAGTATGAGGTTTAACATAACATCAGATTGAAGTTTTTTTTGTAAAGGATGCATGCTATTATCATTAAACTTCATATACTAGTAACTACACATTAGCGTCTAAATAAACAAAAATCATAATAAGATTTTACCCTGGCAACCAACTTCATGCTTCACTGATTACGGGGAAAAAGCGTGATAGTATGAGGTTTACCCACAGGTTCAAGTTTTTTTCTGTGAAGGATGTATGCTATTATCATTAAACTTTATATAAATACACATTAGTGTTAGTAATTAAACAAAATTCATAATAAAAAATTATCCATGCTACTAACTTCATGCTTCAATGATCATGGAAAAGGGGATGGGGTAGTATGAGGGTTACTCTCAGGTTGAAGTTTTTTGTTTGAAAGATGTATGCTTTTATCATGACACTTTATACAGATATTCATTAGGATATAAGTTAACAAAATATTATGAATATTTACCCATGCAATCAACTTCATGCTTCACTGATCATGGAAAAAGGGGGGATAGTTTGAGGTTTATCCATGTGTTTAAGTTTCTTTTCTGTGAAGGATGTATGCTATTATCATTGAACTTCATTAAATACCTTTTATTGTATAATTAAACAAAAATCATGATAATCATGCTTTACTGATCACGAAAAAACAGTTGTGAGGCGGGGCATTGTGTCCGTCAAACACTTATTCTTGTTGCAATTTTATCAAAATACAATGTCAATCGCAGATGTTGTTAAAAAGTCCAGAAAGTGACTGGGACGTAACTGACATTCTTTATGTAATAGGGAATATCGACAGGATATATTTCTGCTTGTGTTCATTAAGTTAGCTTTTGGATCCAGTGACCTGAGAATTTTACACACATACCAGCCTCTCACTGATACTGCCGATGCCTACTGAAATACATTCTGGAAATATTGAATTTGATTTTTCTTCCGTAGTGCAAAAGTATTTTACCAGCAAAATAGACTTCTTGAGCTAGCCGGCAGTTTAGCTCCGAGGACTCCTTGACCCATCTTTCAAAATCATGTTTTGTCACTTTTCCTTTTAAAGATTGGTCATGGAATAAAAAGTCTATCTGAATTGGTTTTTATTGGTATGTTTATTAAACTATAGGGAAACGGGACAAAGAAAGGGAAAGTTTTTGCTTGTGCCAGTACCATTTCCGGCTGTCCCTAGTTCCTATCGTTGTTTACCTTTGCCTTTTGTCTTTTACTTGTTGTTTTTTTTTTACTTTTTCAGTTCTTTGATAGATTGAGGCATGTGACTGTGTTTTTCAGTTATTGAACATTAACACATTGAGCACTTGTGGACCTTTTTGTAGTCACTATTCTGAGGTTTCTTTCATGAATATTGCATAAACATATACTTCATGTATATGTATGGTTTTGGCCGATTTTTTCTCTAATTGTTGATTTTTATTTTTCTTCTTTTTTTAATTTTTTTCCTTTTAAAGGTAAAAGTAAATACTTATAAAACTTCATAAAAATAATAAAAAGGGCATCTTCAGCCTCACACGTGCCGCTTTCAGTGTCGTCTAAATTTCTGAACGTCTTTTTTTCAAGATCAAACAAGATGAATCTGAGTCGATGGGAGGAGATAATACTTCTATCTAAATATATATAATAAATTTCTTGACAGGCCTTTCATCTTTACCCTGATATTTTTTTTTTCATAAACAACAAAAAGACCTTTTTCCTGTGTTAAAAGGCGCTCTTTGCATAATGAAAGGAGATTTTTCACAATAAGAAGAGCCTCTCTGCTGAATTGAGGCACTTTTTTACACATGAAGAAGGGATTTTAAAGTTGTTCATTTCGTTGGACATATTTTAGTTCGGTGCTGCCCCGAAAACTTGATTTTATATGGATACTTGCAATATCTAAATTTAAGAAAATTGTACTAAAAGTAAGGGGTATCTCCCTCTGGCTATAGTTGATTTTGGCTTTTTGGTAATTTGTTCTCGTTTAGCTTCTACATGTATTTTGATTTATGTTTTGATTTAATCTTAGGAGACATAAGTTGTCGAACTGGTGATGTACAGAAATTAAATTCACAGTTTCTTCGGTTTTGTTATTTACATGATGAATTATACATTTTCACAACTCGAAGGAACTTTTCAAATGAATAGGATTTCAACAATTAGGGGTCTCTCCATTATACAAGAGGAGCCCATTCACTACATAAAACAGGGGAAAGCCATATGTCTTTATTTCCTAGAACTGCCTTTGATATAAGACAAAGCAATTGATTTAGCCTTCTTTTATTTAGTCGTTTTGGAGTGTAAAGCCTTCTTTGGCTTAACTGCCTTATTCTCGGTTGGTTAAGCTACTTCTCCGGATTGTCTTGAGCACCTGTTCCCTCCTTCAAACTTATATTCTTTACTCCTGCTTTCAGTGTGAGTTCAAGTGTATATTGGTGGATCTGATTGGGAGATTAAAACTTAACATATTACAAAATCGTTTATTTTATTTTTAGTTCCATTTAGGATTTCTAAATAAAAAGTAGTAACATCATTTTTATCCCTTCATACTACTAAAATGTGTCTCAATGCTTATTTCAGCGCATCCCAGTGCGAAAAAAAAACTCTGCAAAAAGTAGAAGGTCGTCAGAGCATTGCTTTATATTTAGAACGATTGCTTTATGTTCAGAACTGGAATCAACGAAAATAAGAGACACTGATTTATAATTCAACTTATTTTGAATTTTTATAGTCATGTATGTGGAGGCTAAGTTCAAATAGAATGCAAAATAATAAAATACAGAAACTGTAGCAAATTTCTGCAATTAGAAAACTAATTACTCTTCACAGTGTAATGATAAAGCAATCCTGAAAAACAAATGAATGCCAATTTTGTGGTACTAGCTCGTGCAATGTTCCTTGATGTTGAAAGATAGGATCATAATTCAATAATTTGTATTATAATCATTTGAACATCTGTACAAATACTCTATCACTGTAACAGAACCATTTATATTTCTTCCTTTAAAGTTGACATTTTGAGAAATAATTCACGAAATAAAAACAATAATTGGACGGACATGAAGACAAATGATGTTGTTTATTTTAATATTAACTTCCTTATCATGAAAGGTTCCCGTTGCTGCCAAGAATGAATTGATTCTATGAGCTATATTTGTTCAGAATTTCTCAAGATTTTTCTTATGCATTGAGATTTCAATAGATTGATTGATAATGTTACTTCTATAGAAAATGTTTTTTCCTCACAACTATTTGTAGAAATGATACATAAATTACTAATTGTGAACTGTTTTTTTTCCTTTATCTTTGTTGTGATTCTTTTTTCAGGAGAAATCAATTCAGTTTTATAATCAAAGGAATGCCAAACCAGGCATTACTACAGAGACAAACGAACTAAAGGGCATGTGATAAAGCTTTACAAATAACGTATCAGGAAGAGTAGGTATATTCTGCCACCGACATGTTACTCGTTGACCGAGGTAAAAACTTATGTCAGAGGATTTGTCGAACAACATTTCCGTCTATGAAGTATCAACAGTGATATCTACATTCCATGTAAAATGAGTTTGTGCTAAACGAAATATTTTCTAACGTTTATCAAGACCCCAGACAACATAAAGCATATAACGTTTCTTGAATAATACGAATATTACAACGTGATAAGAAATTACTGTAATACGATTTAAAAATGAAATAAAACAACCTCTAATGATAGGTCAACTTTAAACCGGTTTTGGCCCGTTAGATAAATTTTCTTTATTCAACGTATGTTGAATAAAGCTCCGTGCTATTTCCCGCCAAATCCTTTCGGAATGCAATTCTCGGCGTTCATCATCAATAATTAGAGAAAAAGATTACACCACTTCGTCCCGATTATTACCGCATTTTATCCACTCTCGATAATTAAATTTAAAAATTTTTAAATGCTCGACAAGCCTCGCAATATAATTTTAAAATTTAACTATCTCTAGTAGATAAAATATGGTAATGAACGGGATCTTGTGGTGTAATCTATATATAATTAATAACGCGATATTGAGTAAATGCAAATGAGACAAAGTCTATACAAATACATGGTAAAAAAGCAATGGAACAATGCTTTTATTGTTGTTCTTCGTCTTGAAATCCCCATGAGGCCTTCAACAAAGAGCTTTTACCTAACAAGGATAGAAGTGTTGAGAGATTATCCATCCTCTTTACCATTAGAAACAGTCTGTTGTCTGAGCTATTATGTCCTCAAACCATTCAGGGGTATATATAATTTAAACAAAAGGAAGCTTACTTGGTTGTTAATGTTATCTTTCTGTGGTGAAAAAACAACGAAAAGTGCTCTGCATAAAATGCCTAGCAAATTAACTTTTTTACATCTTCCCAAGTCAAGTATTTTAGGTCTATGTCCTTCCCGACAAACCCTTGACAGATTTCGCTTATATTTCCTGGACTGCTTCTCTACACTAGAAGCAAGTAAATGAGCCATTGATATTTAGACTTACATCATTCATTTTTCCTGGGGTACTTCCAAGGGTACTTCTCATGATCATTTGCAACCAATTTTGAATGATTTTATTGGCTCATCAATGTGCTTCTGGTGTAGAAAGAAGCCCAGACAATACATTTCAAATCTGTCAAGGGGTTAAGGGGAAATACAGGGACATCAAACACTTGGTTTGGAAAGATGACTTTTTGACGATAACACAATTTATTATCAACTTCTAGTAAGGGACCGACCATTTAATCTCAAAGGGGGGGGGTATGGTTTTTTTCGAAAAAAAAATATTTAGAAGCTGATTTTCTGTGAAAAAAATAATTTTGCTGCAAATATGATGAAAAAAAATATTCTGAAGGGGGCTTTCTGCCCCCAAAAAATAATGCTTTGTTTCAAAAAAAATTGTTTATAAAATTAATTTTTTTTTCGCGCAAAGCGAGAAAAACGTTTATTGTAAAAAAAAACCATATAAACCCCCTTTCAAGTTAAATGGTCGGTCCCTAATAGCAAAATTACCGAAAAGAATTGTCAATAGCCAAAATCCAAGGGGCACAAAATACAAAGTATGTGTAAAACCACTGGGAAAATTGTAAAAATCTCGTTAAATGTTTAAATAATTTGATGCAACTTATTATGTCATGGATGCCAAAAGTGACTGTGTTTTGCTTCATTTGATGAACGTTTTGTATAAATTAACATGTATTCTGCATGCACCTTTATTTATCATACTGCGGATATGCTAGTCTGTGTATCGTCTAACTTGAATAAATGTTTCTTTACCCGTCTCTGCAATTACGCCAATTAAATGACCAAAATTGTCAGTGTCTCGTGTGTGTTATGATCAATTGTATGCTGAACACACCAAAGTAATTAAACGCTATTGCAATAACTCAGCTGTTCAAAGTTATTCAAAAGAGCTTTTCTATAAGTAAAGTTTCTGTGTTGGAAAAGGGAATGCTCATTAAATAGGTTATGGCTCCATTCTGTGTTCGGTGTGAATCTGCAAAAACCTATCCAATCTTCATGAACAAAAAAAGGGATATGGAGAACGTGTACATGGGACTATTAAAATGCTGTTTGCGAAAAGCTGTTATGGATAAGGTATCTGAAGCAGAAGTGAAATCGTTTTATTGTTCGTCCAACTATTATGACAAGTTTAAACTAAAAACATATGTACATGTTTCATTTGAAGCAAACCTTTCTCAGAAAATATGAACATGGTCTGTCCCGAGTTCCTTTCATTGTACACGTTTGCCTTGTGCTTTTTATCTGTATATTCCCTGGTAAGTTCTCCTGTAAATTGTGGACTGTTTTCAGCTATTGTAGGTGTTTCCTGTTATCTTGTTGTTCGATCTGTCCTAACATGTGTTTTACTGTACGAAACTTAAGTGATACGTACTTGTTTGTATCATTCTACTCTATTTGGTTTATTAGTTTCTTATTTCAAGGGTTCTCGTTCAATTTGTAGTATTATCTACTAGTTGTTGGTAATCAACTAGAAAAAAGTTTAGCTTTTGTCATTCTGTTCAATGATGGATCCGAATTCTGCTTGGATATAATATGTTCCACTTTCATGCTTCAACTCCATTTAAATTGATTTCATAATTGCAAATTCAAATAATTCCCCTTACAATTTCCTTGAAAGAAAAAATATTGGTCATGTGTTAATATTTAAAACAACGGCAGTAGAATACCGAAAGAACAAGATAAGTGATGATCACAAAAATCGCAGTTAAATTAAAATGATTATGTTGTATTGTTTATTTGAAAAAAATCCTCCCTGTTAAAATACATTTTATTATAAAATCGATTAAAAACGACTTAATATCCACACAATCAATCAAATTATATTCGATAGAGTACAACTAATTCACTTGGTCAATAATGCCACATCAATGTCTTTCCGATCTGTTAAAAACAGCCAAGAATGGAATAAATTCAATATGACTTTTGTATTCAATTGCAAAAGGAATATGTGAGTAACAATTGCAAAAGGAATGTGTGAGTAAATAAATGAGCAAACCAAGAAGCCTGTAACAAAATTCTGAATATTTTTTCCTTTTTTATTGTATTAATCTAGTTTTTTCCCAACTATTTCATTTTCTGTGGCAATATTTATCTCCTCACGTCAGTACAATTTTATACATTATGATTTTGCTGTCTTTTCGTAATGGCGATGTCAGAAATATGCTTCAATAAAGTATGCAAATTATCAAAATTATAATGGTCCTTACTGACACCATTTACTTCGGAAATATCGTCAGTAAAATGTTTAAATCATCGACAGGTGAAACGCAAATCTTCACCATGTTTAATATGGAGAAATGTTATAAACCCCGTCCTTAAATTTGATCCTTTGGAAACATTTACTTTTTCGAAATAAATCATTGGCC
The DNA here is from genome assembly GCA_002080025.1 of Modiolus philippinarum. Lineage (NCBI taxonomy): Eukaryota > Metazoa > Mollusca > Bivalvia > Mytilida > Modiolidae > Modiolus > Modiolus philippinarum. The sequence goes on from MJUU01045459.1 coordinate 7,434, forward strand.
TATTTGGGCCTATTATTTTTTAGTATTTATAGGTTGTTTTAATTCATTGTTTATCAGCTTTTACATTATTTTACACATATTTTGGTATATGGATTATAACAAAACAACTCTATAAGGATACAGAAATCCTTAAAGTTCCACCTAAAGTTAACATCTTACCTACCATGTACTGGGTTCCGAAGCTAAACAAAAATCCTTTTAAACATCGTTTATTTCTGCATCTAGTAAGTGTTCTACTACTAATTTATCCATCAATTTAACTAGTTCGCTTACTTGTATAAATGAGTTGGTAATTAAATACTGTGACAAAACTTATCAAAACTCTGATGTAAATTACTTTTGGAGTGTAAAAAGTGCTATTGAAGTTTTAGATAAACTACAATCAATTCAAAGACCAGTCTCATCTATCGACAGTTATGATTTTTCCAGACTTTATACTACCCTTCCACATAAGTTGATTAAATCAAAATTGGGACAACTTATTAAATGGTCTTTTAAATTTTCTGGTCTGCAGTTCATTTGTTCTAACAAAAAGCAAGGATTCTTCTCTAATATTATATACAATAATTATTGTTCCTGGACATGTGAGGATATGATTTATGCACTCAATCTTTCGCTGGACAACATTTATGTTCGTTTTGGCAAAACTATTTATCAACAGGTCATAGGTATTCCCCTGGGTACAAATTGTGCACCTCTCATTGCAGATCTTTTTCTTTCCTTTTACGAAAGAGACTTCATGAAAAATTTCAAAACGGAACCATACAAAGCAGTGATAATCTTATTTCTATTTTCAATGATAACAGCAGGCCTTACTATTGACAATTTCCAGTTTTCAGATTATGTAGACATTATTTACCCACCAGAATTGAAATTAAATAAAGCTAACAATGATTCGAAATACTGCCCTTTTCTGGATCTAACTATCATTATTGAAGTCGGTAAAATAAAAACTAAAATATACGATAAATGGAATGATTTGGATTTCACTATAACCAAACTCCCTTTTCTTGACGGCGACATTCCTCAAGTTCCATCATACGGGATGTACATTTCTCAACTAGTAAGATTCGCACGTGTTTGTTCTACTCTTGACGATTTTAATGAACGTAACCTTACTATAACAGCCAAACTTTTACAACAGGGTTACAGATTTCATAAGTTGTTGAATACTTTTAAGAAGTTTTATGACAGATATGAATATTTAATATCTAAATATGGCATTACTCACAAACAGCTTATCACTAGGGGCATTTCTAATCCTCGTTTTTTACGGTAATGTTGTTAAAAATGCCAGAAACTGATTAAGAATCCAGAAAAGCTGGGACGTAAAATAGATTCTTTACGTAGCAGGGGATATTGACAAGATACTCTGCTTGCATCCGTTAAATTAGCTTTGAGATCTAGTGACCTGAAAATTTTACATCCATACTGGCCTTTCACTGATACTGCCGATGGCTACTGAAATATATGATGATTCTTGGCCAAATCCTGCGGGAAGTTTTCTTCCGTAGTGCGACAGTGTTTTACCCTTTTGCTAGCCGGCAGATTAGCGGCGAGCACCCATTGACCCATCTTTCAAAATTACGTCATATTCTCTCCTTTAGAGATTGTGGTCATGGAGTTTGTAGTCTACCTGTATTGGTTTTTTTTCGCATGTTTACTAAATTATAGGGAAACGGTACAGATAAGGGGGGGGGTTTGGGTATCCATAAAGCGATTTAGCCCTACCGCTGGCTTTTGCTAGTGCCGGTACCAAGCCCGGCTGACCCGAGTCCCTGTCATTGTTTACGTTTGTCTTTTGTCTTATTTGTGCTTTTCCTGTGTAGTTCCCTAGCAGATTGTGCATGTAATTATAATTTTAAGCCATTGTAGGTGTTTCCTGTTGTCCCTTTTATTTCATTCATGAGATTAAAGTTCCTTCTTATACATGGTAAAGTCAAAATCTGCTCAATATTTGGAAGACCATAAGCTCAAAGATGTTTCGAAACTGATAGACAACAAATAACCAAATATGATCAAAATGGAAAGCAAAAATTAGCTAAAGACGGAGCTTTGCATGACTTAGATACTCCTTTGTTTTCAACAAAATTTACAAAAATTTAGATATTATAAGGTTCCAAATAAAATCTGCTTTCAGGTCAGTACCGAAGTACTAACTTCTGGGCTGGGGAATACCATCAAGGACTAACAGTCCACCAGCAGTGGCATCGACTCAGTGGTTACAAATAACCGAAAATAACGAACTTGCCGTAAATTTAATTTGAGATATGGCTTATTATTTGTACTTATTCTGCACCTTTATTTACTAAAATAGTCTCTTTCTCGTTTAACGTTGCTTATCGGTGGTAATAATTCTTTGATTATCCTTGACCACATTTTCTGCGTCACATGTGTATTATAATCAACAACATATAAGTATTATTAACCTTTTTGCAATAACTCAACGTCCATTTAGTATTTGAACCAAACATTTCTAATAGTGTAGTTTCTGTACCGAAATAGAGATTGCATTGCCATAAATGCTCATTTAATAGCTCTATTCTGTGTTCGATGTGACTCTGCAAAAACCTGTTCATTCTTCATGAAATATAAGGGGATATGGAGTAAATGTGCATGGGACATTACCCTTACAAATATATGGTACGATAAAGTAAATTGAACAACGTTTTTTTAGTTTTATTTTTATCTTGAATCAAGTTATGTTTTGTATCAGAATAATGTTTTAATTTACAAAGAGCATGACGGCATAGGGTGCAGTACACAGTTTTTTCCCAACATCACTTATTAAAGTAAACAGTGGGGTGAAACCATCCCCCACTGGAGGATTTGATTTTCTTTGCAAATATGGATTGTTATATACCAGAACAATGCTCTGGATGTGGACTTTAATTTGAAATGAAAATAAATATGCTATAAAATTCTACTATTGGAAACAGTGGGATACAAACATTGTTCTCAGTGCTTCAAAAGTACCAAAACAAACCATTTTCAGCCGTTCAAAACAACATTTTCCGCGAATATATGGGGTTTAAACTTTGTATCCCTCTAAAGGACAGAACATGAGTATTCAAAAAATTGGACTTTGAATGGGGGTTGATTGGCTTCGAAGAAAGCTATTTTCCTCAAAGTACAGGTTGAAAAATGTGCGCTTTTCACAGGATGCAAATATGGAGTAGTCTCCCCTTCATTGTTGACTTGTCTAAATTTTTATTTGTGGCATTTTAAAAAATTAAAGATATGCATGATACCTAGCAAATGAGCATATAAAACTTGATTTTTATCAGATAAATATGATAAATATTTTAGTAAAACCTAAAACCAGGAGTACACACTCCGATAAGTACCCTAGTAAAATTTACGAAACCCCTAGTAAAATTTACGAAACTGTGGCCTGCTCACATAGCTTTTATGTATGAGGTGGTGGCAGCATAAGCGAAATCGTATCCTTGTTCATCCAGTTTAGTAAACACATGTGCATGTCCCCTTCGACACAAACATTTCTATGAAAATAAGAATTAGATCTATCCTATCGTTGTTCACATTTGTCTTTGTCTTTCTCCAATGTTTTTCATGGTCAGTTTCCTTGCTGATTGTTGCCTGTTACTGTAATTTTCAGCTATTGTATGTATTTCTTTTTGTGTTTCATTTGCACATTTTTGTATCTTTACACTTATCTGTATGCTATTTAAGGTGTCTCAGTGGTATTATTCCGCCATTTTTGTCTTATACTTGTTCATTTAGGTTTCATTCCTTAAAAAAATTAACAAAATAGTTATTTGAAATTTAAAGAATGTTCCAAAGTATTTTGAAATATCATTCCTAATAACTTTTACAACATTTTCATTACAAAAAAGTGGACTAAAACACACAAGCTTTAAATCTTAAGCTGGATTTACAGAACACAGAAATTATACAATGGAGATAATTTGATAAAAGAATTTAACAAAGATATTACTACAGAAATTAACATTTTGCAATTTATCTCTCTTATTTCAACGGTGACCCCTAATTTTTATTTTGTATATGTAAACTATATAATAATTTCAAAACACATGCAAAGTATGGAGAAAATCTATAATAAATTTTTCAAGCTATCTTCTTATATAACCATTTTCCTTAACATTTCTATGTAAAATCCTGAAATTTTCAATTTCAGTTTTTGTGCTTAAATGCACGGTGACCCCCAAATTTTATTTTATATTTTGAACAATAATACAATTATGTTTCTACACAGAAAATTTCACAAAATTCTATAATAGGAAAATAATACCCTGCAGACACCTTAAAGGACCCTGTTTGCAGTATTATATTCTAGTACTCAGCTATAGCATTAATCAGGACACAGTTTAGCTTAGTCATATTGTCCTAAGATAGATTAGAAATCTGACTAAAAATATGTTCCACTTTCATGTTTCACCTCAATTTAGTTTAATTATTTTTATTATTCTTTATTTGTTTTATGGCGACATTAAATTGTACATTTATTTCCCTGTCAATTTACTTGAGGTTCAAGAAAAAAACATAGCTCATGTGTTAATATTTAAAGTAACTTTGTTGTATAATTTATTTGAATGAATTCAATCTTTCTTAAATCAACTGTATTATAAACTTGATTCAAGAAACCGACTAACCCAGCAAATCAATCAAATTACATCCCATAGAATACAACTATCACCATCTTTAATTTACTTGGTCAATAATGCCATATCAATGTCCTTCCGATCTGTTAAAAGCAGCCAAGAATGGAATAAAGTCAATATAACTTTTGTATTCAATTGCAAAAGGAATCTGGAAGTAAATAATTAAGCAAAACCAAGAAACCTGAAACAAACATTGCAATACTTTTCCTTTTTATTGAAATTATCTACTTTCGTTCAATATT
>MJUU01045462.1:0-12956 GCA_002080025.1 Modiolus philippinarum
TGCAGCATTACAATGAAGTTTATAGGGAAATCTACAATCCAAAAATAGGAAAAAAGTACTCATTACCACAAATATCCAAGGAGGATACCATGAACATCCACCGAATGCAATACACGGAATGAAGCCTCAGCATTTTAAGGGGTTAGAATGTATAAAAACCGTAAATTTCTCTTAATGCAACGGACAATTCAGAAGTCTGACTACTATTATTTTTCAATAAAATGCCTCATTAATTGTTTCACTTTTACAAATAAGGGAAAAAAAACTAGTTTTAAGCAGATTTTTTTTCTGAGTAACAAGCTAAAATATATGTTGTAATTATTTTCAACGAAAATAAAAATCTTACCTATAATGCAAAATGAAATGTTGTAATGTCCTATAGATCGATTGTATAAGGTCATTGTGTTGTGGTTCTCATTAAGACCACTCTGTTTGTTTCTTGTTTATATACATATACCACAGCAGGTGTAGGTGTAGTAAATCTTTTATGGAAATTAATATGGAATTATATTTTGGTTCGGGCATTCTAAGTTAAACGAAAAAGATAATTCAATAACCTTTATTTCCGACGTTTATATTCTTAAAATGTATGCTGAAAACTGACATTTTAATATGAAGAAAATACTGAAGATCGCATCAAATGCATTGACTAAGAAAAATAGAAAGTTAGAAGGTAATAGGGGAAAATTCGTTTATTAATTAATTCTTTATTCATATTCTTAATGGATTGGCTTCGTATACTTATTGATAATTATATTTATAGTAAACAAAATATTTCTTGACATTGGAAAAAAATATCTCGCGAGAAAGGGAGAAATAAGATGAGACAAAATGTTTTAGTAAGCATATGGTAAGAATCTAAATTTAATTAAAAAAATTCAGCCCTATCAATTTAATTGTTGTTTTTATTATAAGCCCGTCTTTGACGGGACGTATTATGGTATACCGGTGTCCACACATCGTACTCTAACTAGAAAACTCTTTGATCATTTTTCTTGAACTTTTGTAGTATTGTTGGGTATGACGGAAGAAAGCTCCCTATCGTTTTATTTTGTCGATGGATTTTTCGTTCCAGAGTTATTGGACTTTGATTTTTTAAAACAAAGCATAATATTGCTAGAGAACGCTTTGATCATTTTTTCTTGAAACTTTGTAGGATTGTTGGGTGTGACGGAAGAAAGTTCTCTATCGTTTTATTTTGTCCATGGATTTTTCGTTCCAGAGTTATGAGACTTTGATTATTTTAAACAAAGCATAAATTGCAATTTCCGTCCACACTTTGCACTCAAACTAGAAAACGCTTTGATAATTTTTCTTGAAACTTTGAAAGATTATTGGGTATGATGGAAGGAAGCTCCCTATTGCTTTATTTTGTCGGCGGATTTATCGTTCCAGAGTTTAACTCTGGGACTTTGATTATTTCCAAAAAGCATGACATTGAAATTTCCGTCCACACGTTGTACTTTAACTAGAGAGCTCGTTAATCACTTTTCTTGAAACTTTGCAAGAATGTTGAGTACGACAGAAGAAAACCCCTTATGTTTTTTTAAATAGCAGATTTCCCATTCTAGAGTTGTTGAACTTCGAATTTTCAAACAATAAGTAAATTTAGTCTTTATTATTGAAAACATTGATATTCTTTTATTTTATGTGGTCACTATCCCTAAACCAGTTACTTTTTTCTGTTTAAAATCAGATGAAATAATTGAGATATATCAGATGTCCGCTGTCAAGTTTGATTAGCTAGAGTTTTAGATTTCAAGAATCATTTAATCATTTACATGTACTTTAAAGTATAGACGGGCGTATCATGCGCTCTTGGCGCAGCTGTTTATTATGTACTGTCTGATTACTGATGTATGCATAGCATCAAGATGAAGAACTATACTATATTACTGGACCATGTTACATGGAACCACATATGGCAATTTCGACAACTTATGTCTCTTCAGTACATATCAAATAAAAACGCCTTGAAATCAAAAAAAAAACCGAAAGATGTGTAAAAGCTGACAGAACAAATCATCAATAGGATATAAATGAAAAAGCCGGAATCAACTATGGACAGAATACTCTTTAGTTTTAAAAAAAAATTGCAAGTTACCAAATTTAACCTATTTTGGAACCAGCTTCAAAATACTAGGTACTTGTTTGGCGAAACTTGCAGTCCACCAGCAGAGCCTAGTGGAAATCATTAACGAAATACCGAAGATACTGAAAATTTAGTTTCTGCATATGATCCTTTCTTCAACATATTTTTCATCGTTATATTGGTTATTTGTTCTTTATCAGCTTTTACACATATTTTGGTTTATGGATTTTCAAATGTTTTGATTTTATCTGCACTGAAGAGACATAAGTTGTCGAAATGCGCATATGCAGAATCTAAATTTACGTTAACTTCGGTATTTTGTAATTCATATTAAATCAAAACACCTGGGAATCCAAGATTGCTTATTTGTTCACTTAAATAAATAAACTGCAAGTCGCAAAAAAATTCTAAACGACAGGTTAAATTAGAATGTTTTTTGCGTAGGAACATTAACAAGCAGATACTAGATAATAATATCAACAACTGAGGGGCAAATTTTGTTGATGCTCAAAACACATATATGGTGAAGAATAAACAGTTTTATTCAAATAGATTTATTAGCGGCAGTGACAAAACAGAAGCAGTCTAGTGTCGATAATTTCATCAATCAGAAGAGAATGGTAATTTTCACCCCTGATGTATTTTTTGCAACAATTCACTTGATGGTTACGCCGCAATTGAATTGTACAAACACGCAGAGTTTGATAAATAAGCATACTTTTGCAGAAGATTGTGGTTTTCTTTTTCCTAAGCTATTGGAATCAAATTGAGTATAAAGGTATCAATGTTTTTGAATTGGAGGGTACAAATAAAATCAAGAACTGAAATAAAATAAAACTGTCATTGCAACAGAGAGATGTAACCAGGAGAATCTAAAAATGTGTCCGTAAAACATATGAAAAGTGTCTTGTCCCCTTGTAAACCAATATTACACATTATTACATCCTACCCTTAATTTTTTTGTGGGGCAATTCAAACTCTCAAACTTTATTCTTTCATTTAAGCTCGTTCTTCTGACCAACATTAATACAATTATCTGGATACAAAATAATATTTAGTTTTCGGGCCCCATTTCTTCTTGGTTAATGATAATAATCGACATTTTCATTTTTTTTAGCTGAGAAAACATGGCTTAATTCTATATAAAGTACCAATTTCGGCGTTTTTTTGTGTAATACTGTTTAAGCAAAATAGAACATTTTTATGTTGTTGTTTTTTTTTTTTTGCAGAAAAAAAATATATATAATATATTCTGAAATTGTCAAACATTTATCAGATGAAATGGTATTCCAGCATCCCTGTGTTAATAAAAAAATCGGCAGTATATGTACAACTTAATGTAATTTTGTAGAGATTTAAATGCATATATTTAACATCTAATATACATCTAAGTAGTTAATAGGTTAATTTATCTGTTGTTTCGAGATTACTGCTAATTCAAACACCTATCCTACCCATTGCTTATACCTTTGAACAATTCTAGGTTTTGATGCAAACAAATCCTCTTTTTTACTTTTTCTTCGGAATATTTCTTTCAAAAGTTCTAAAAAAATGTGCTAGTGGCACTTTAAAGATGAACATGTTGAATAGCAGCACACTGAAAAGTCTGTGGTTTATACGGGACTTTCGAGATAGGAACTCTCGTGTAATTGAAGGCGGAAACGATCTCCTCAAATACCAGTGAGAAGTATAATCGGAATCCAGTCCTATTGAATATAAATATATACCACCTAAAAACAAACTATTTACTAAATTGAAGTGTACTTATAATTTGTCCTGCATGACAATTATTTAACTAAATTTTAATTGACGAAAAACAATTAATCTGAAGCGCTACAAATCGATTAAATATAAATCACCCTTGGCTCAACAGTGTTCATTAATTAGTGATTCCATCCCAAGGTATTGATGTATTGATTTTTTTCGTATAATACACAAAATGTTGTCGGAGTGAACACGACTCAAAATTCCCGTATTGAAGGTTATTTTAAATTTCATTCCCTTAAACATCGTAATATATTTACATGTACAAGGAATCAGGCTTGTTTATTAGTCGATCAACGGGTCATAAGATTAATAACATCTAACTAGGACATCTAAGTCAGCACAAAGCATATTTTTACTTTTTTATTTTTGTTTACCAAGGCCTTTGTACTGGACTTGGCATCCTATTTCTACGGTTTTGATTATGGGTATTTCTTTTCACAATTGTTGAACGGTTTTCCTTATTATTTTATTCTAATGATACTGATGAGAGGTAACGCCTTAAAGCACTGCATAAAAACACTGCTGATGAACCATTGGTCCCCGAGGGTATTTAAAAGTCCGAGTCAGAATTGTCTGACATGAAAATTTTATAGAAGTTTACTGTACCCTTAAACAAAAGGCTTCTTCCATGTATTCCATTCGGTGGATGTCCTTTGTACTTGATTCGGCGTCGTAATTCGACGGCTTTGGTAAACAGTACATCTCTGAAAAATGTTTGATTAGAACTTTTTATATTAGTTCATTCTTATTCTTCTGTTGAGGGGTTACTCCTTGAAACATGTGAAGGCATAACAAAATTACTTATTATTATTAAACTTGGGTATTTGTGTATTTTGAGAGCTGTTCAGTTATTAAGACCAAATGAATTCTGATTTACTATCAAGACTAATTAAATATGTGTTACGGTCTAATGTTCATTTACTTCATATCCTTTCGTGAAATATTTAATACAGGAGTTTGTCGTTTAATGCAGTGTGGAGTTGGTGAAACAGTTCCCCGTGTTGAGAAGTATGCTCTCTATTTTTCTTACATATGGTATTTCGACAAAAATTATATGATTTAATTGGAACAACCCTTAAAACCTTTGAGTATCGACCCTTGGTGGCTTCTTCTATAAAATTATTAACTGAAACCTGTTTTCTGGCATTAGACACCACAGATGCTTGACGACAGGAACCTGTATTAGGCCCTTTGGTCCTTCACCTTAATGACAATCAAGGAAAAATTACACGGCGTCCTGTGATATCTATTTCTTAGGGTTATATAAAAATCACCTTATATGTTTATTATTGTCTCAGTACACAAAGTTTTGGAAACTGTAAGGATAACATATTTATTACTTGTAGTCTTAATTTTACATGGATTGTAACTCGTATTTTTTTTGATTTTTTAAATAATTGTATTTTATTAACATATTTAAAGGGAATATTGGAATGCATGACCTAACTAGTTTTAAGACATGCAACACTTAGTTGCATATGCATATGCAGAAAATAAATTAACATTTACTTCGGTATTTTGTTATTTAGTTCAAATCCAACTCTTTTGTTGAAGTAGGGGTGATCTGAATCAGATCATCTTAGCAGTAGGGCTGCAATTGGAACAAATTATATTTAGTTTTTATCAGATATCCTTTCATTGTTTATATATTGTTGTTATGGTAGTGAATATTTATTTCATGACATGAAAAGCATGGAAATAATTCTAAGAATTTACATGTATATCGGTTTTTTCGGTTTTTGTTCATGTAATGTATTAGGATGTTAATTTGTGATCACTCTCCAATTTGATGTGTCCAGCCTTCAAGACACATCGCATCCTCATGTGATAGCTATTACTGAAAGCTTGTTTATTTGTAATTTTATAATTTAAAAAAAATCAGATATACAGCCTGTCATAACGTTTCTATTTTTTATATGTAAACAATATAATAATTTCAAAACACATGCAAAGTGTGAACAAAATGTATAATGGATTTTTCAAGCTATCCTCTCCATATAATCATTTTCCCTATCATCTCTATGTAAAATCCTTACATTTTCAATTTCAGTTTTTGCGCCTAAATGCACGGTGACCCCCAAATTTTATTTTATATTTTGAATAATAATACAATTATGTTTCTTCATAGAAAGTTTCACAAAATTCTATAATAGAAAAATAATACCCTGCAGACACCTTAAATTTCATTTAATTTTTGAAAAAATCCAATCAGAAATCTTGAACGTAAAAGAAAATATTTATGTTTATACGAGAAATACTTTGCGTTCCAGCGACTTAAAAAACCATGTCTCTGGCTTTACGTATCTGCCTGACTTAAATATTATTCTTTTAAGGTGGTTCGGGGGACTAAGCAAAATCCATCAGAATTTTTCAATAATTTGTAGAATTAAACTTCAAAACTTGAACTTCCAAAAAAATAAAATAAAAATTTGGGGTCACGGACCACATAAGCTCACAATCTTTCACAGAAAATATGGATTTTTTAGTTGAAATGATAAGGAAAATTACCAATTTTTAAAAATTATACAAGTTAAATCCATGAGAGTTTTGATTAATTTTGTATATTGCTAGCCCTTGTATTGATCTTTCTAAAAACAAACAGAACAATGGGGGTCACGGACCTTATTACGAAATTATTTCACAAAGTCAAAATTTTCATAGTGATTTCTTTGTAAAATATTTTTTGAAAGTACCTCCCTTGTTTAAATTTTCATTTCAAAAAATTTTACAGTACAAATACTATTCTGAATTTTTCGTCAAAATTGAATGGTAAACTAAGAGAAATAGACCCATTGTTTGTGTTTTAATCCAAATATTTTACAGATTTGTCCAAATTTTTAAAATGTTTGTATATTTGTTTTATAAAAATTACCTATCAAAGCATGAAATATGAAAACAAAATGGCGGAATACCACCGATCCACCTTAATTAAAGTACTCTGAAAAATCTTGTTTTCACAAGCAAAATAAATAAAATCTTTAAACAACCAAATACCCCAATCTTAATTACTGAGCAAGACTACATCAGAGTGTGTTACATTTATGCGTGAGAAATACTGATTAAATCGTGCATATTTTTTCATAGTTTTTACGCCAATTAAAAAAACAATTTTTGAGGTGTTGGAAAATATAAATACAATCTTTCCATGATTTATATGAAAAATGATAGATTACACTCTTTTCCTCAGTTTTGTTAAATCGTGGAATCTCTTCCCACGTAGAAATGACTTAATGTAAGGAAATACAGCAAAGTCCATCGGGGCGTAATCGAGACTGTACGGGGGATGTTTAAGATATTATGAATCCAACACCAAGGGTAGTGCGAGACAGGAGAATTTCAGATACCAAAGGGTAAGAGTTCCAGTCTCGGACGAAGCTTGTCGAGTCCGACATGATTGAAATCTTACCCGAGGATGTCTGAGATTCTCTTGTCTTGCACTCCCACTGGTATTTGATTTTATTTCTGATTGTATTCACCCGAAAAAAAAATAGTAAAATCCAGACAAAAATACCCTCCCTTTTCGTCTCTTTACAAATGGAGTTATGTCCCTTTTTGTAACGTCATAAAATCAGGAATCTATACCCGAGCGCAACATATTTAAAAGACGATCTTTCTCGTTTTTCCTGTGACATTTTACATCAAATGGTATAGCAATTTTATAATACTTATTTACTCCATATCCTTTTATTCACCATTTAGATTAAATACACTTATGAGGATAGAAGTAGTCTAGTAAACCCTTAAATGTGCAAAACAAGTATACTTCACGTGATTTTTGTCTTTCACAAGTGTAAGACGAGCAAAATCTAACACCGCAAAAAATAAGAACTGCTGTGTCTCAAAAGTGAGAAATTCAGATAGGTGAAGTTCAGTTTCTAATTATTTCCTAAGAAGTACATTATCTTGATGGAGTATCACTTTTCCAGATTGACAGATAAATAAGTTGCTTCCACTAAATCTCGCCTCGTAACTGAAAAAAGTAAACCAACAATTTGTTTGGTTTGATGTCGAGATTTCTCAGATTATACAAATTAAAAAAAAAAGATTATTCTACTTTTTCATATTCTGCACTCGGTTTCTCTGCCATTTAACAAATGTCACGCAAAACACATTTCATTTGAAAATTTGTGGAATTTTTTAACATTTGAAAATTTGTGGAATTTTTTAACGATAATCAAAATATCATATTTTTGTTTAAAACCAAGGAGTATCTCCGTCATTCAAAGCTTTGTCCTTAGCTGATTTTTGCTGAATTTTTGTTATTTGTTCTTTATCTGTTACTTCGGTATTTTGTTATTTATTACCACTCGGCCGATGGTGGACTGTTAGTCCCCGAGGGTATTCACCAACCCAGTAGTCAGTACTTCGGTGTTGACCCGAAAACCGATTGTATTGAACCTTGCAATATCTTAATTTTGCAAAATTGTGTTTAAAACTAAGTAGTATCTCCCTCATGCGTACCTCAGTCCTTAGTTGAATTTTGGCTTTCCTATTAAATTCCTTTTGGTTATTTGTTCTCTATGAGCTTAAACATGTTTTTCGGCTAATGAATTTCCAAATGCTTTGGTTTGATCTTCACTGATAAGACATAAGTTGTCGAATCTGCATATGCAGAAAATAACTTCGGTATTTTGTTATATATTACAAGGAACTCAAAATAAAAAATTGAGAGTGCTCCGGGCCACATTTCTCTGTCTTTAAAAGATGTCAATATTAGAACATTGCACAGCAAATTATAGTTATTGTTATACAATATTATTTGAAAATAGCGAAGAATTACCATTGAGCATAAAAAAATTATAATGCCATGTTTAGCTCACCTGACACACAGGGTCAGTGTGAGCTATTGCTATCACTTGGTGTCCGTCGTCTGTTAACTTTTCACATTTTCCTCTAAAACCACTGAAACTAATTCAACCAAACTTTACGGGAATGATGTATGTAAGGTCCTTTACAAACATTGCTCATTCCGTTCCGATTCGATAAAAAACATGGCCGCCAGCGCGGAACTTAAGTTTAATATTGAACCCTTTGGGAAACATCACATTTTCATCTTCTCCTCTGGAACAACGCAAGCAAATTCAACCACATTGTACAGGAATGTTGTATGGAAGGTCCTTTAGTAAAATTGCTCATTTTGTTCCGATCCAAAAAAAAACATGACAGCCAGAGCGGAACATACTACCCGTTCATTTTCATTATCTACTGATAAGCCATTGAAGCAAATTTAATTTAACTGAATTGGAGTGATGTATGGAAAGATCTTAACAAAGAATACTTATTTCAATTGGATCTGACAAAAACATGGATGCCAACATAGAACATAGCTTAACACTAGACCCAATGGGAAAAACGTTTTTGGTCATCAGCATAGGCATGGCTTAGAAGCATCTTTGTCAGGTGAGCGATACAGGCTTAGTATCTGAGCCTCTAGTTAGTTTATTTCATGTTTGTTGCAAGCATCGTATACCCAAAAATTATTTAATATAAAGTTTGTGAGACCCAGGAGGACATTAAGCAGCGTTTTGTCCAGATTAATAGTTCTGCAAAGACAGACTCTTAAGTCATCTTTCTTACTTTACAGTCATAGCAGTAATCTATATAAAAACAACACCATCGAGGTTAATTGACTATTAAAAATTCGCACATTAAAGAACCCATACACCTTAATTAGATAGCGTTAATTAATAAATAAAAAAGAAAAAAAACATCGATTGTTGTTGTTTATTGACAAAGCCTACTCTCTGTGACGTCTGTGTTCAGCACAGTAGAAATTTTCAATCCAAATTCAGAGTGATAATGCGTGATACAATTTTACACCTATGATTAGTAATTCACAATTATATTGATGTTAGTACTATTTCCTGTCAATCATTGAATAAAACAATCAAAACCAAAATGAAAAGAATTTAAAATATTAATTACAGAAGGATAACATTTTGTAAAGGATAATTATAGTTTTCATAACGAGAAAGAATTGTATATTGATGAATATCAATTAGAGTATGTAATTTCAAAATATAATAAACGAGCCTTTGGCGAGTTTATTATATTTGAAATTACATAACGAGAGTTGATATCCAGCGATATACAATTTTTTCGAGTTGTAAAAACTATTTCTCCTATGATTTTCAAAATATTCAGTGCCGAACTGATGTTTTTGTTTCAAACAACAACAGCGTTGCTAGGTAACGTTCATCACGGCCAACGAGATTTAACAGTGGTCCAATAAAAACGTCAAAAAATAATAGCACATCACGCATGATGTGTTATTACTTGACGCTCGACCAATGAAATTCCTGTAAAAGCGATCTAACAAGTTCATATCTAACTCCAGCTTCAAAGTCTCGTTATGTACCACAAATAACTATTCGTGCAAGGAATAGATAATAAGCGTGCATCATAAGAGAAAGAAATGAAACATATTTTACCATGCAATTTTATAGCAGGAATAACCACATAATAATGAATAAAAAGATTATAGATACTTCTATCTGTTAACAACAGTTAATTAAAACCTAGACAAGTTTATACATATATGCAAATAATTTGAAGAAAAAGCCATTGCTTTGATTGAGTGGTGAATTGTTTAAATTGATTGAATATTTAATTGGAATGCTGGTCTGTCTACTTTCATGACGCCTAGGCTTATATCCTTTTGTGTCTTGAAAGTACACCTAAGCTTTGTTTATCCTTTCTTGTGATAGGAGGAAAGAAACATACTGAATTCCACAAGGGGAAAGGATTGGGGTTGGATGGATTCTAAATCTCTTATTTTTTTTTAAGAAACAATGGCAGTAGAATACCAAAGGAACAAGGAAAGTGATAATTACAAAATCAAAGTCCAAAGACATGGCGAAAACGGCAACAGATAAAACCAAAGACAAAACAAGGACGTGAGACAGCCAAAAGGCACAGAAATAAAAAGACAACATTAAGAACACTCATAGTGTGAACTCCCATGAAAACCGGGAAAACATCAACCGATAGAGTAAGATCGCAATCACAAACCATATATGTGTGTACATATTTGTTAAGATTCACATGCCTTGAAAAAATTATTCTTTTTACAATACAAAAACAGATTAATAATGACGAAATAGCGAATTTGGTTTCAATTTAATTTACTGCAGATTTTGGCCGTTTATCTCTTAATTCTGAATAGCAACCTGTGGAAACTACAGTAACCTCGGTTTTTCGTTATTTATTATATCAAATCAAAACATTTGGAAAATTAATAATGTAGGATTTATCAAAAACTTATAGCGAACAACTAATAGCAAACAACTGACCACTCTGAAAGGAAAGCAAAAATAAGGTAGGAACAATGTTTCCAAGATACTGTTACTTGAAAATCTTTCCGACAGGGTTTTTCTAGCAGGCCAGGTCCCATGAGCTAGCCGACAGTCTAGCGGCGAGCATCTTTCAACATATTTCTCCAAATAATGAAATGTTATTTTCTCTCCTTTCAAGATTATGGCCATGAAGTAAGCAGTCTACCGGTATACGGTTTTATTCGTATTAAATTTTCATCTTGGTAATATTTTTGTTCGTTTCGGTGATACAGTCTATCAGCAAAAAATAGGTATTCCTATGGGTACCAACTGTGCACCTCTCATAGCAGATTTATTTCTTTATTGCTACGAGTCACAATTCATGGCAAAAATTCAAAAAGACCCTTCTAAACAACATTTAGTGGATAAATTTAACAATACATATAGATATTTGGACGATATTTTGGCTTTAAATAATCCTGAATTTTCTCAATTTACAGATGAAATTTATCCTGCAGAACTTACTTTAAATAAATCCAATAGCAGCAGTGATTATACTCCTTTTCTGATCTTGATATATCATTAAATCGAGGAAAGTTAAACACTAAGGTTTATGATAAAAGGGATGATTTCTCATTCCCTATAGTCAATTTCCCCCATCTTGACGGCGATCTTCCGTTAGCCCCTTGTTACGGGGTCTACATTTCACAACTTGTTCGATATGCACGAGTATGTAGTAATCTTTCTGACTTCAACGACCGAAATCTTTGTCTCACTGAAAAACTGCTGCATCAAGGGTTTAGATATCATAAATTGATAAAATCATTCTCTAAATTTTATCATAGATACATTGACTTATTAAGAAAATTTGGTTCTACATGCAGGGCTCTTATACATCAGGGCATTTCACATCCAAACTTCTATGGAAATATCATTTACAAAGCGCATAAATTCAAAAAATGTCCTTCCAAACTTATTAATCCGTTGAACAAACTTATTCGTAAAGGATATAAATACAGCATTGTTGTTATTAAATCTTTACTTCTGGTTTTTGTTGGCAAAAATATTGATCATCTCCTAAATGCTTTACACCATAACTAAATTTAAACAATTTTTCATATTGGCAGTATTTGGCATTGCACAATATCATGTTCTTCTTTCATCATTGATGATGTTGTTATACCAAATCTATTTAAAAGTATTTCAATTGAAATTTCATATGTAAGAAGGCTTGATATCATAGTCAACGGAAATTATGTCCTTAGCTAGCTGTCAGTAACTGCGAGCATTTGTCCGGACAGTACCTGTNTGTCCTTCCAAACTTATTAATCCGTTGAACAAACTTATTCATAAAGGATATAAATACAGCATTGTTGTTAAATCTTTACTTCTGGTTTTTGTTGGCAAAAATATTGATCATCTCCTAAATGCTTTACACCATAACTAAATTTAAACAATTTTTCATATTGGCAGTATTTGGCATTGCACAATATCATGTTCTTCTTTTATAATTGATGATGTTGTTATACCAAATCTATTTAAAAGTATTTCAATTGAAATGTCATATGTAAGAAGGCTTGATATCATAGTCAACGGAAATTATGTCCTCAGCTAGCTGTCAGTAACTGCGAGTATCTGTCCGGACAGTACCTGTATGTATTGTCTTCATGTTTTATGTATTTCATTGTAAGGGTACTCGTCTTGATAAGTTGGACCTTTTTCTAGTTTGATTTTTACTGTGAGTCTTTTTGTGTATTTATTTTTAGCCATTCACCACACATAGGGGGAGGGTTTGGATCCAAGAAAACGAGTTTAACCCCACC
>MJUU01045464.1:0-22246 GCA_002080025.1 Modiolus philippinarum
AACAAGAGTGACATCAGGTGCTCCGGAAGGGTAAGCATGTCCTGCTCTTCGCACAGCACCCGTCACACTGTCAGTGGGTCAATCCAGGGTAAAGTCAAAACCGGTAATGTCAAATCCGGGAAGACGCGAATCTAGCTGAAAATGTCAGTTTTTATTTGTGACACTGACATTTCATATCTATCTATGATGTCGTGGTGACGGCCATAGAATTTCTGAAGGGACGAAAGTAACAAAGGCTGAACATATCCCTGACTCGAAAGTAACAAAGGCTGAACATATCCCTCACTCAGCAGTTTTTGTGACAGTGCTTTAGCTCTTTCCACAAAGTCACTGTAAGTACTGCACGCTCTACAGTAACGATTTAATTGTGAAATATATAGTCCATATGCTGGGGATGCAGGTTTATTGCTGCAGAGAAAGATAAAGTTCACAATTGGAGAGTCAAAATCATCACGTTTGTCATATAATCTAGATTTCAGACGTCCATGTTCGTCAATGTATAACAAAAGGTCAAGGTATGAAGCAGAATCGGGTGTATCGGTTGTCTCTTTAATTTCAAGTTCATTGGGGTAGATACGATGTAAATATTTTTTAAATTTTGGGTTATTAAGAGAAAGTACATCGTCTATATATCTGAAGCTGAAATTAAAAGTCTGGGCTAGTTGTTTTTGTTTCTGTTGTATCAGCCCTTGTAAAAACTTTGCTTCATACGACTAAAGGAAAAGGTCAGCTAAAAGTGGCGCACAATTTGTACTATAGGAATCCCTATTGTCTGTTGAAAACACGGCCTCCAAATTCAACAAATATGTTGTCGATCAAAAATTCAAGCATCTTAATCACGTCATTTTAACTGTATTTCTTGTTTGACTCAGTGTGGTTCTTTACAAAATATGTTTTATCTTTTCCTATTACCAGATAGGAATACCTGCGTTCTCCGTTTTTGGTACAGAAACATTGATGTATCAGATCGGAAATTACTGTTTCAAGTTTATTATGGGGAAGAGTTGTATAAAGGGTAGAAAAATCAAAAGTTTGAATGCTATTACAGAATGTAAGACTGTTTGAGGAGAGCTGTTGAAGGAGATCTTTGGAATTTTTAAGAATCCACATCTGATTCACGCCGCTCGTGGAATAGGCTTTTTCGCAGTAGCTTTTTAGACCATCTCTAACTTCAGTCAGTAAAGTGTTAAGGAGTTTGGATAATGGTTTAGTGGTGTATCTTGCAGATCCTGCAATGAATCTCTGTTTGTAGGGATTCTTGTGAAGCTTAGGCACCCAGTAAATATAACGCAGATAACTGTTATTATCATCAACTTTGATACCGAATGATGCTAACACAGAAGTGTGATTTGTGATTATCTCGTCCCTTGATAATGTAGTTGGGGAATAAGTAGGATTGCCAGATGAAGTGTCAATACCCATCTCCTTAACAAGACAGTCTAAATAGTGTTTCTTGCATACAAACACAATATTGTGAGAAGCTTTGTCTGCAGGTACTAGGACGTATTTTTCCTGGAGGTTTGTCAATGTTTTAGCAACAAGGGGATCATCAAATATGCTGGGCGTTCTAATTTTCATAGATGTTTTCAAGCGCCGGATACGATTCATGATTAATGACTTAATCGACTTGATCCAGTGTGACAATGTCTCCATGTCTCCACATCTTTTTCTTTCTTCGCCCACATTATGGCATAGTCTTCAACTGCATCCATCATAATTTTGAAGTTATACTTCCTGTTGATGTGCTGGGGTTCACGGAATTTTGGACCTTTTGAAAAAATATCTCGTAATTTTTGGTTTCCAACGATATCTAGGTCACCCGTTATCACGTGTTCAGCAGGACTATAGTTGAATGGGGAAGAGGAGCAGGTGCAATCAGGCGGTTTGACTTTAAAGTCATCAATCTGGAAATCACGCAATTCACGTTTGTGATTGAAAATAGTGGTTGCAATAGATTTAATGTAGGAATAAGAGATAAGTGGAACAGATTGGTCTTTGAAGTAAGGAGGAATGTTAGATTTCACTGTTTTGTTGTGCAGAATGTTGGAGAGATTAATGGCATCTAGGCCTTTGTTAGCAAACTGAATTTTAAGAAATGATCGGTTTTCAGGTTTATTTGCAGAAGTTGTAACAGGTTTGAACAGTCTGTGATTGGCGATGTCCATAACGATAGCTGTTTATTTATATTCCGGAGAATGCCAGTCAGTCACAGTTGAATCTAAACATACTTTGTAAAACGATTTAAGTTTCGAAAGTGGCAAGGAATACAAATTTGTACGAATGTGATGAATACCTAGTGGCATTTTAATAAATGGAAGGAGACCATCATATATGATGCATACTTGTCTTTTATTTTCCGCGAAGCCCTCTTCAATTTTCCATATGTTGACATATTTGCAGTTCCAGCTAAACATCTTTCTTTAATATTTTGATACACTTTAACCTGCCATGCCAAATAAGAGAAGGCATACTAAAATATTGTCACATTAAAATTTCCCCTTTTCCGTGTTGAACTCAGATTATTTTTAGTGCCTTTGAATTTTCTACTGTTTCGGTTGCTGTGATTATTGATTTGCCATAGTTATATGTAAGACATTTTTATAGCTGCATTTAGACGTCGGTATTGTATAAAACGCCAAAAACTGTTTTTGTGATGCTTGGAAGGAAATGATGTCCTTTTATCAAAATCTTCTATGAAAATTCAAAAAAAACTTTTAGAATATATTCATATATGAATGGGACGGAACATCGACATCAAATATCTGCAAGTCTGGCTTCTAATTGTGTTTAATTGAAATAATATTGCACAACTCTGTAACATAAATTAAAACATTTCCTCGTGCTAACATGCCATTACAAGACAACTATATTTTGCAAATGAAAGCAAGTCCATATGAACAATCAACATCATTCCATTTAAAAGAATAAGTAGGTTTCCATACAGATGCGCATTTTTCATTTCCACCGGCATTGTTTGGTTCTGCCGGATCCCAAGCAGTATACTGTTCGCTAACTTTTGAATTATCCGATACCCATTTCCAAACATCGTCAGTACTGAGTCTGGTTGCTCCAATCCATGAATAATCATCTGTTTAAATTGAAAAAAAAAAAACAAAAATCAGAAGTTCGGTTTTTTTTTTAAACTATTTTACTTTTGAAATGTGTTTTCAATATTTTGCGAAAGAATATGGAGTAAATGAACATTAGACCATAACACATTTGTTAACTCCAACTGCTATTTATTTGAGCTGTATGGCCAATACGTATTTAGCAGAAACACATTTTAACGTTTTTATTGCACTGAAAAATAACGTGCAATTATCGGGAAAATAAATAGTCGCAAATGTCTTTAACTCTTACTCAAAACATGAGCATATATAATTAGAAATCGCGAAAATCAGGTGGTTTACTGTATTAAATTATTTGTAATCAAGCACTCTGTGTTAATCAGAGTTATCCTAATTGCTCATAAACATGATCAACATAAAACGTTCAGAAAAGGTAGAAATGTTTTCAAACATATTTCGATAACACCAGGTCTCAGGTGATACAGTATACAGCTCCTCGGGCCCTATATTTGGGCTTTATCAAAAGTGACAAATGTAACGCAAAATGCTGTTTCAAGACGAAAACTATTAAAATAGCGCCAAGAACAGCCTTCTTTTTTGCAGTGCACATAAATATCCATTAAAAATTATTTCTGTCGATAGGAGATCTTTAATACTTATTATTTTACTACATATTTCTTACTTAACTAATAACTAATTTTCATTTGCCAATACTGCTACACCTGACTTTGAATAAAACATCGTGTCACCCTCTGAACGTCGTGCCCAAATATCATATCCCCTTATTCGAAATTCTCTAGAGTTTTACTAATTTCTCTTGAAACACATCCTCGGTAAATGATGACACTGGCTAAGATGATACAATTTTAACAAAATGGTGCCAAACAGATGAAGTGACCTGGAATATTCGTTAAAGAATACTGTGAAAGTACTATTGTTCGTGGGGTTCCACTTCTAGTTCCAAACGAAATGCATTTTTCCTTAAACAATTCGAAACCACGAATTTAAGTACCTACAAAATAGTGATATTTATCAAAACCATGAAAATTGTTGTCCATACATAAAGTACTTCAACAGTAAGTTATACGAGAAAAGAACTGTTTTTGCTCTTGTTTACATTTGAACATTCCCTCGGTTAAAGACACCTTCATATCTCCATCATCCAGATACAGAGCAAATAAATGTATATAGTGTTTTACTGTACTCACATGGACAATTTGTATACAGCCACTCTTGTTCACATTCGTTTTCAATCTTTACAAGATTTGCAC
Source organism: Modiolus philippinarum (assembly GCA_002080025.1). Classification (NCBI taxonomy): domain Eukaryota; kingdom Metazoa; phylum Mollusca; class Bivalvia; order Mytilida; family Modiolidae; genus Modiolus; species Modiolus philippinarum. Next base: position 4,340 of record MJUU01045464.1, read on the forward strand.
CTCTATCCATGCAATATTTCTGAAATTCAAAGTTTTTAAAGTTTCATGTGTTTCATAATATTTTTAGGGAAAGTCATAATGTGGTGAAGAAGAGAATGAACAATTTGTACAAATACATAGAACCAAGACTGTCTTATGATACTCGTTATAATATATTTGGATCCTATGTAAGTGCAGAGATGTTGGATTAATGGAAATGTTGTTCATATCAAGGATTTCTTGTGACCCTTTTCAATTTATTAAGCATTGTAGATTTAATTAAATGGTAAAAAGAAGTATATAAGAACGTGTGCTTTTAACGGAGCTGGAAGACATGAATAAATTTGACAGGAAATGGATTTCTCTGCATTTTTCCTTAACATTAGGGCTATTTTTGTTTAAAAGCTAGGAAGTTATATCAATAATTTTATGAAAACTTTTCAGGTGTCTATGTTTGACCTTAAGAAGGCAGTCATCAAATAAAAATTCGAGGTCCGTGTGCAAAAATTTTTAAGCCATTGAAATGGAAAAAAGAGGAGTTCCGAAATCTGACACAAATTCAAAAATGTGATTAGTGAGCCACCTTAAGGAGGTTTCTTCCTAAGTTTGAAAATAACTTTGAATTCAGATAAATGCGAATTTTTGGAAGAAAATTGGTAAACAGCTATGCAAGTGAAAAGTGAAAAAAAATCGATAGCGGATGAGATAAAATTTTAGATAAAATTGATTTGAAATTTAGCGGGAACTGGATTCCTCTGAAAATTTCAAAACTTAGAATATAGGAAAAATGAAAGGATATGGATTGAATGTACATGTGACAAAAACGCACACGATACATAGAAAATCCAGTTTATCAAGGACAGGGCTTTTATTCCTGTCTACATATTGATGTCGCCTGAAGGTCTTCAACTAGAGGTGAACAATATTCACCCCTCAAGCGAGATCAAGAAGGCCCCTAGCGTGCACTTAAGCGGTATTCTTGACAAAAATTATATCAAGGTCACTCCCTTGCTCCCCAAGCGCAATGGAGTGCCAACTTGGGCGATGCTCAAGGTTATCCAGCTGAAAGCACCAGGGTTACAAGAAGAGAATAAAAATGTTGAGCAACATCGATCGCAGCTAAAATATGTCATTGAAGCAACATATGTCGGGAGCGGTCAATGAGAAAAAAAGGTAAAATCGGGCAATGTATGCCTACAAATATTTGTCATTAAGTAGCCCGACGAAAGACACAAATAAGGACAAAAACAACATCGATAGACAACACGGGGTGCATCGAAATAGATGTAGGCAAACCTTGCAGTGTTACTTTGGTTGAAAGGGCAAAAATAGTCGTGTGTACAGATTATAACATTTTAGTAAAAACAATGAAAATATTGAACAGCCAAATTGAAAAAATAAATGAAGTAGTAAACGTATGAGAAATTCTCACACGGACAAACACGCCATAACTGTAATATGCATTGTTTATCCATGAATGAATTTGTCAGAATAAATAAGGATTATTAAAAGTTTAAATCAAATAGGAAAACATAAGCGGTCCTTGGCAAAATTGTATAATGCTTAAATTTAATAAGAAGTCCAAAATCTTATAAGCCTTCTAGAATAATTACCGTCTATAATTACTGTATACAAGAGAAGTAAAAACAGATGACCGCGTAGCTATTGAATTTGAAAACCTATGCAGCAGTGCAATGTGTTAATTCAAAACAAAGACAGACTGATTGATAGTATTAAACAATTAACAAAAGCCAACCGACATTAAATTTCCTAATTTCGGACACACACTAACTACTTGAATAAATCTCGATCATACAATAACATAAGATACAGTAAAGAGGATTCTTTTTTTTCTTTTTTGGTTGTAAAATTTCACGTTTTTTTTCTCTAAAGAAGGGTATGACTTTTTTAACGTTATAAATAAATTCGTTTAAAAACTAATCATGTATAGAGATATTTACTTTAAGGTAAATACAATTATATTAGCTTCTATAACCCTGAATGTGCTTTTTGTATGGGTTTCAACATGAAACTATCTTCCCTGCTTGTGGATACAGACTTGGGAATATATTTCTAAAATAGGCCCCACAAAGACTATTGTGACCAAGTGTGGTTTCAATAGGTGATTTGATTTCTTTTATGAAACATTAATAATGTTTGGAAGATCTTGGACGCTTGTTGGATGTTTGTGTTGTAATTATATAATCACCCTGGCTTTAATAATATGTTGACAATTATTAGAAGCACTTTAAATAACGTTTTACTTTTTAGTTGTCATTACTTCTATGCATTATTATGTAATGTTATAAAATCTCCGATTTCAAAACACGGTCAAATAGAGCACGAATTTTTTTCTCTCTTTATGAACTCAATTTAAATCTAAATCGTTAAAATTGCTTTTATCATCTTTCACTTCGCGAAATGTCCTTCGATAAAGTTTTTAAATGCATGATTTGAAAACACATTCAGTAATGGTTCTTTTTTTTTTCTTAACTTCATATGAAAAGATATTTATATGCAAACGAATTGTTTTAATATCAATAACGTCCAATACCATTTTACAAATAAATGGAAAATTCAAATGGCAACAGCTTGAACAAGATATTAAAATTTTAATATGATCAAAATACCAAGATTTCAGTTAGATTGAATTTCTGCAAATGACCACGTCGTCAACTTTGTCTCTCCAAAAATAAACTTTATTTCTTATTTTAGGAAGTTGATTTCTTATATATCAGACAAGGGTTTATTACACAGTATAAAAAACACTCGTTCTGTTAAAATTAAAAATGCTCTTAAATCTATTGTATCAAAATAAAGCTAAATGTTTGGTTTGTTTTGTTAAATCAAATGCGGTACCAAATTACGGTATCATGTGCTCAAGAAATAATCTAATTAAACAAAACATTAGTACATCTTATTTAACGAAACGTACGTACGTATCCACTTTCGTACTCATAAGCGAGTCGTGGAATAAATTGAAGAGATTGAAAACATTGCAAAAGTTATAAGCTCTAAACACTGTACAAGTGAATATTCTACTTTAAATTTTCACTTCGAAAGTAATCATTATAACCTAAATAAGGGACATAATGATAAAACATGATTGCTATGATGCGTGTTTCACAATTATAATCGTAAAAGTTTTTTCAACTGCCATATTGTTTCTTTCACTGATCGGCATGTTAGGAATTTGCAAATTTCTAGTATAAAAATATCTTTTGTTTGCTGAAATTTGATATGATAGCTAAAATACTTTCAACTTAACGGAAGTTAATAAAACGTACCTGTGCTTGACTCCATGACAGAAGGTTTGATCCAAAATAATAACAATGGTCTTTCATAGGTACCCAGCCAGCCTCACATGTCACATGTTCCACAATTGAAGATGCTTCAACAGATGTATATCACCATTATTACAAAGTATAATTGCATGTATTCGTGAGTGCCATGTGATCGTTTATATGTTGTATTGTCTATTGTTCCCTTTGTCCGGCAACGGATCGCAGTGTTTGTAAGAGTACTTCGCCTTATATTTTATGCTTATTGATGACCCCACATCCATGAGAAAATGGATACATGGATGTAGCGTTGTTCAACATTTAGTAAGTGAATTCCGCTCAAACCGGTGCTAGGGGTCGTGTTGAACTTACCATGAGGTAGGAGTGTTAATTTGCTCTTTGTTGAAGGTCTCATGGTGACTTCAAGATGAAGAACAACAATGAAAGCATTGTTCCATTTGCTTAATCTTACCATGTAATCATAGGGATTTTGTCCCATGTACATTTACTCCATATCCCTTTATTTGTTCATTATATATTTTTTTGGATACCAAATGCAACCATTAAAAAACTAATAGGGTCTGTAAGTCTCGTCATGTGACGCCGAGAATTCACGATAAAATTAAAATTTGAAAACGTTTCCCGCCAAAAGATGACGTTTCAGGATTATGACGTTAGATTTTTTTGTTTAGAACGTCATATGTTATCGTGCAAAATGCAACTTCCGGGTACAACAATTGTACCCGGAAGTTCCAAAATTCAACGAGACTTACAGACCCTATTCTAACACGACTTTCATTAATCGTCAAATACTTTAGTTCTCATCCCAATATTTTGCACATACGTCATTGTTATCGGAATAAGAGTAAAGCTATGCAAAACAACTTCATTTTCAATATAGTCCGTTTTGACTTATGACGGAAATAAAAAGTTAAGAAAATTTTTGAACTCGATGATGCCTTTCAGGCAAGTAATTATGTATTGTCTTGCTCCCCGTTCCGATTTTGAATTTGCATCTGTTTTAAACGTCAGTTGTGTATTCTGAACTCATAGACACAGACAGCAATGACGACGAAAAATTCTCGTTCTCTTGGGCCACTTCAGAAACGAAAAATTGTCGTCATATTAGAATCAAAATAGCTCATGGCAGGTAAATTGTTGTCATTTAGCTAGGGGTTTGACTCTTATATTCGCTTACACTTTTTGTCAAATTCTAATATAGAATAAGCAATGAAGGGATATAGTGTAAATGCACATGAGAAGAATCTCTACAAATACATGGTAAAAAGCAATGGAACAACGCTTTTATTGTTGTTCTTCATCTTGAAGTCACCATGAGACTTTCAACAATGAGCTTTGTCCATGCCTCATAGTAAGCCCACCAATGATTAAATGACAACAACTCTTAATTTTTTTAATCCATATTTCATAACTCTGTTTAAGAGTAAGTCTTTTGCAGAACTATTTGAAGGGTTGGTCAAGGTTGATATCGCCGAACCTTCGTGCTGTTGTTTTATACAATTTTGTCTCTTAGGATTTCTTTCTTTTTTTCAGTAAACGCATTTAGTTTAAGGTATTTCTTTTCTTTGTTTGTTTTCAGTTATTTTTTTTCTAAATTCATTTTCATATTTTTTTTTCACTTTTTTAAAGCTTAACTGTGATCATAACAAATTCAAACAAACGTTGTCGAAATTATTGATCTATAATAGTTCATTTTGTCGGTTTGTGTTATATAGTGTCTTTTGATGTTCGATATTTGCTCTGTAACAAAAGTGTGCTTTATTGATGGAGTCCTTTGTTTTAAAATTGTTAGTTCAAATACGATTCAATATCAATTTTAATGTCATTTAAAAAGACAAACTTTATTTTTCAAACTAATTGCATGCTTGCTCTTAATAATGTTTAAAATGAGATTATTGTGAAGTAACCTTTATGAACGATCCAAGTAAATATTTACCTAATAATATATAGGACGTTTTATTTATTCGATTCATATAAAAGTTACAAGATTTTAAATATATGTTTTTTCACAAGATTTTAATAACCAATTCAAACAATACGCTGAGCGGTCAAACATTACATGCTGAAGTTGAATTAGATGCACTCGATTACTGCTTGTACAAGCCATGTCATAATTGAAATGGTGTATTACTATAAGCCCAGACAACGTGTGTTTCATTCATGTTAACAATGAAAAGATATGGAATAAATGCACATGAGGCAAAGTCATTACAAATACGTGGCAAAAACAAGCAATGTCACGACGCTTTTATTGTTGTTCTTCATCTTGAAGTCGTCATGAGGTCTTCAACAATGGGCATTGCTCATACCTCATGGTTTGAGCGGAATACATTGCTTATTGTCGAACAATGCCACACCCATGCTTTTCGTTATCTATAGATGCGGGGACGTCTACAAACATGGTTATAACAATCGTTATCATCTCGGTTGCCCGTCAAAAAAAACTCATAGAAGACAATCAAAACATACAAAAACGTAGGCTGTCATGGAGTAAAGACAATTTGGCATAATAAAGTAGTGAAATGTAGGCACTATAAACAGAATAATCAGAATTACAAATAATGAAATGCCATAATTTGAAAGAATGTAGTGTATCCATATGAGACATTCTCACAAGAACATGTATCTATAAATCTTATGCACTTAAACTATTACTTACTTGGAACCTTACAATATCTTAATTTTTGTAAATTTTGTTAAAAACTAAGGTGTATCTCCCTCATGCAAAGCTCTGTCCATAGCTGATTTTGGCTTTACATGTAGATCATATTGGTTATTTGTTGTCTATTAATAAACATCTTTGAGTTTATGGTCTTCCAAACGTTGGATTTTATCTGCACTGAAGAGACATAAGTTGTCGAAATGCGTATATGGAGAATTTAAATTCACAGTGACTTCTGTCTTTAGTCATTTGTAGCTAACTTTTATACAAAAAAACATAAAATACAGATGTTTATAAACGATCCGTCTTCAATTCGACATGGCCAGTGACAATGAGACCAATTATATCTTGTTATTATTTACAGTCCGGCCATGGATGACGATGGTTTAGATAAAATGTACTTCAAGTTTCTTCACAGGTCACATCCTATTTTAATACAATGCTGTTTGACAAATAACACTTTAATCTCATTCCTGACCAGAGCATGATGCTTATTTAAACTTACTATATGACTTACTGTATGACAGTTTTAGCAAAGGTGAAGACATCGAGTCGAAGTACGAACAACATTATGTAAAATTGTTGTACGAACTTTAACCATGGACATTTATCTGTCTTTAATTTTTTTCTAAGCATGTGCTTACGTTTAAATTGGTTTTGTACAACTGTTTTATATGTTTCCAATTGTTAATTTTGGAATTGTATATTATCTGTTTAATATTTAATTCAGTTTTGTGGTCTTTTAAAAAGATATTCATTTATTCTAAGGGACAAATATGTAAAGAGCCTATACCAGTTTCATGATTACTTTTTCAGTTGTTTATAGTTGATCAATATTAGGATATTTAGAGTATCAAAAAGGCTATTGAAAGACACTTTACTTTGTCACATAATTTAATTCTTTCCTGAGTAGAAACACGGGTTTTTTCATTTTCGATTTTTACGAAAGGCCATTATATTATTAAGTTAAGAATCATGTTTTAATTTTTCACGCATAAGGAAATAAAAGTTCAGCCTTCGGTGGTTTCAAGACATAAAATTCATAATATATTGAGAACGGCAGTAGAATACCGAGAAATAAGCAGTGGTATTTACAAAAATCCAAAGACATGGTCAAAACGAGAACACAAAACAATGACGCTAGACAGATACACACCACAGAAATAATCAAATAATGTAAATGCAGTAGTTATGGGTTTCGACCAAGAAAGAAAAACAACGTGACTGCTAACTTATGATTTAATACAGGAAAATGCAAATAATATTATGTGTCTACGAAATCAAGGTTCCTAAATTAACGATGAAAGGATAATGTACATGAGACAAAGTATCTACAAATACGTGACTTAAATATTCTTGAAGGAAATTGAATTTTTTGATGAAATGGAAAGAAAAGCATAAATAATCTATATAGAAAAGTAAATATTAATGGTCTGTTTCCCCCCAAAATATGAATTTCGTATTTTTATAATGAAAGTACTTTTGGGTAACAATAATTCCTTGTAAAAATAAACGTAGCAATTATTAATATATATAAATAGCATATAGCTGGGAGGGTGACAGAGCATATTGTTATTACAAGAAAACATTCTCATCCGATACCAAGCAGAGGTGGAAAATGTCTTTCGAATGGTAACAATTTCCTCTGTCACCCTACCAGATATATGTTTTTATCTTATTATACTGAATGTTTTTTTTAAGGATTGTCACCCTGGCAGCTTTTTTAAAACATTTTACATATGCTAGATTGAATTATCTAATTATTTTTCTGTTAAAGAAAAATCATCAAAGTATAATAAAACTTGGGTTTTTTTTATTATTAATTTTGTCAAAGGGATTCGTTGCCGAAAGTAACAATTTTCATTTTTCGAGGGAAGTTAATTATTAAATACAAACGGTGTCAATAAGTGTAAATTGTTTTATGTCACTCCTAAACTAATTTTTCGAAAAAAAGAAAAAAAAAGTAAATATTTAACACAAAATGAATTCGTATTTATCATGAAAGTATTTATTTGAATCAATGAAATGCGGCCTCTAATACGTTCTAAAAATACAACAAAAATTATACGTTAAGTATTTTAGTCTGTAATAAAATGGATAGCATGAAACATCTACAATGGCTGAACATTCCAAATAAATGTTACAATATGCCAAGGAACTACTCAGGAAAAAACACAAATAAGATAAAGGACAAACGTGAACGACCATAGGAACTCGAAACAGCCGGTCTTGGTACTGGCACCAGCAAAAGCTAGCGGTATATGTCTGGTTTCCAAATAAATGTGTCGGCGAGCCCATTCCTTCATTCGTTATGTACATGTAATCTGTCGCATAATACTTTATGATTCTGAGCCGTTCATATGGGAAATAGTACTTTATCACAGCCAGTATTAAGCTAGCCCTTGATGCTTTTTGCCGTGATAAAGTCCTTATAACAAATATAATGTCCATTATTTCTTCTATCGGTTATTCACGAAATTTTAAATACAACTCTATTATAAATTGAAATAAGCTTCAATTTCTATTTTAGCATGGCCAATACATTCTTTTTTGCAATAATAATATGCACTCTTCAGCATTTCAACGTGACGCGTATGAAAAAGACGCATAGCAGCACACGTGAAGTCTTGACAGCGACCCGTTATATTCACGGCCTGTTAAGCGATACTGGCATTATCAGGCAAAGCAGCTCAAAGGAAATTCATACAAATTACCGATAAAATTGATTATTGAAATGTCCTGACGACATAATGTTTGACGAGCAGGCCTCTCTATATCAGATCGGCTTACAAATTGAAAAGGTGAAGCAGACAATATCAACGGCAAAAATAACCAGATAAATAAAATGTCTAGATCAGTTCCAAAAGATGACATGAAAAATCAGCTGAACGACAACATGTAGAATCTACTAACAATTGAGAGTCCAATCTGTTAAATAATTTGACGCAGATGCTACATACCAAGTTACTGTAACTGTAGTGTCTATGGTTGATAATTTCGACAACATATGTCTCTTCAATGCAGAAAACGTAGACTATATAAATGCAAATAGGGAAAAGAAAGACATCAATTGAATGAAAAGTAAGTGAAAAAAAAAAATTCAGGACGGGGTTTTTGCACCAGGGGATTCTCTTTTAGTATTAAGATTACAGGTTTTAAAAAATGAGGATTATACGCACTGATTAAAAGACTTACCATTGAATGGAAGACATATATAACCACTGTTCTCCTCTTTACATATCTGTGATGTCGTACAATCATGATGTTGACAATCTCCTGCTATTTCCTTAAAGTAAAATAATACATGTTTATTATGGCAGACCGTTCTGCCAAGAGTTTATCTGACTAAAGCTAGAATGTCGTTAAGCTCAAATGCTTGTCTTTTGTTTGGAAAATATATTGACGCACTGTGATTTTAAGCAATTGTCATGAAGCCATTGCAAAACGTTTTGTGTATCAAACAATAAGAAAGTAGTAGCAAAATACCGAATTTACTGTTTAATTAAGTTCTGCAGATGCGCATATCGACAACATATGTCTCTGCAGAGCAGATCAAATCAAGACATTTGAAATGTTGACATTTAACAGATGTTCTCACATGAGTACAGATTACGGATTAGAAAAACTTTCATGAATATAATTTAGTTATTGTGCCTTTTTAGAATCTAGCGCAGGCCCACCATGATTTATATTTATTAGTATTTGACGTCTTTGATGTGTAAGTAACGTATCTTCCGTTTGAATTTTCCATCTGTAGCAATGTCCGAGTTATTGGTACGTTTGGGTATGGTCATAATTGTTGTATCACAGTAAAGTTATGAATTGTATATTTACCGGCGATTATGTGAACCCGGAAAAGACCATTTAAAATTAAAGTTACAGACAGAAATAGTATTTTCCGTTCGCATGTAATATCCCATGTTCGGTCATTACAAAAGCAATTTGGAGAAGTTAACTTTTGCTAATTTACGGTTTTAGATTCAGTATGATTCCCGAAAAAAGTTGTTTCGGAAAGATCCAACAATGACAGAAAACACTGGTTTATGGAAATTTCCAACTATGACAGAAAACACTGGTTTTGGAAATATCCAACAATGAAAAGGTTTTGGAAAGATCCAACAATCACAGAAAACAATGGTTTTGGAAAGACCCAACAATAAAAGAAAACAATGGCCTTAGAAAGATCCAACAATGACAGAAATTAATTATCAAGCTCCGCAAAAAAAAATTTTAGAAACTCCTTAGCATATTTGTATAAGTCCAGTGGTTTACTGTTTTGTCACGGTCGTTGGCGACTTAAATATTTTATGAAAGGATATGGAGTAAATGAACATGAGACCATAACACATATGTTACTGTAACTCCAACTTCAAACATTTTAATGAGCTTTATGGCCATTTCGGAAATTAATTCCTCTTCAGCAACACTAGAACCCAAACAAAGGAAATCCATAATTTCAAAATATGTTTAAAATGAATTAAACCAAACCAAATGCGAATAATAAGTAAAATCAAATATAGCTTAGGACAAAACTACGATAGAGGGAGTTAAACCTTAGGTTAAGTCTTATTTTCTGCGCCCAAGATTTCTCGATTTTGCTGTTTCTCCAAAGTTAGCTTCTATATATTAATTTTTCTTCAAGATACAATTTTCTAATATGCACAATAAGAATATTCAACTATAATGTTTTTACACAATCGTCCATGCAATAAATTAATTTATCTATTAAAGGAAATAAATATAAAAATCAGAGCCATGGAACATGATACCTAATTACATTTCCTTTGTTTAGTTCTCCTCGTGCCCACAAAACAAAGACACTTGTGTATTCATTCGGATACGGAACATTTTAGATTATAACTATGCTATATTTGAAGAATAAAACACTTTAATTATTCATAATAATATTATTGTCCTCTTTCGGGTTTTTAGTAGAATTCCTTACTTCATACTTAGTGGACTAGAAAAACACCGAATCAATAGCAAATATTGTTGAGTTCATTATTGTAACATGCATGGAAAGATTGATTACTTTGTAGCTGCATAAAACGGTGAACAATATGTTATTTATTATTTGTTCTGCATTTGATGTATAGTGAACGTAAAACTCTGACAGGTTTTTTATTTAACATAGACTTATTGTATGTATCAAAAAGATATTAGTATATATATATCTAAAAGATACATGTTTTAGTATATGTAGCAAACAGATATCAATATAGGTATCAAAAGATATCAGTATATGTATCAAACAGATATCAGTGTATGTATCAAACATTTATCAGTATATGTATCAAACAGTTATCAGTATATGTATCAAACAGATATCAGTATATGTATCAAACAGTTATCAGTATATGTATCAAACAGATATCAGTATATGTATTAAACAGTTATCGATATGTTATCAAGCAGATATCAGATGATTTAAATGATCTCGCCTGATCAACAAAAATACTGCTAAATCAACCGTCAATGGCAGAACATTCACCCTATCTTTTGAAACTGACATAAATTGAAAAAACTAATAATCTTATATATTTGATTACATGAACAAAACCTAATTGTGGAATTCAATATGTAGGGGAAACCGATCAGCATCTTTATAAACGGACACAACAACATCTCTATCGTTTCCATAGATGCAAAATATTCCGAAGTCTAATTTATCAACATCTAAAAAAACATAAACATTACATCAAATTTATAAAGGTTCAACCATTAGAAATTGCTGTAAAGCAGGACGGACAGTCGCATAAACAATTTGAAAAATCACGTAGAGCTTGAAAACTGTCTTGGATAAAGAAGTTGCAAACGGCGTATCTTCTCGGTTTAAATGAAAATATTATGGGCCTAGGTAACATATCAAGAACTTTTTCCATCAATATTATGGATATTGTTTCAAAAAAATTACGTAATAAACGATCCCACGGTAAACGTATCAATCGTAATAAACGAAAATACCACAGAACTTCAGTTTCAATTTCTGACCTTGTTACAATCTTTAAAAACAACGGCAGGCATAATTTGCTTTGAAAATTATGTTCAATTCCTATGGTTAAATTAAATACTTTATTGGAAAAATGCAATACCATAGCATATTACAGTCCAATGTATGAAGCTGCTGGAATAATCAGCGCATTTTGCTACTACAAACTGTTTCCTAAAATTGATAAACCTGAAGACCATAAAAGATATTTCCTTAATTTATCGTATATCAACAAAGGGATCGACCTTATTGATGCATCTAGTATATTTAGAGACTCAAAATTTATCAAACTTATTCCTCCTAATTTTGATAATATGGAACCATCCATTATTTATAATACTTACAAAAAACCTACAAGAGACCTTATTTTTAATTATTCATCTGTTACCAAAAATCCTGAAATTAATCAAAATTCACCCTTGACCTGAAATTGTGCGAGCTCGAAGTTTTTATATGAACCTAGTGGTCATGTTATTACAGGAGACCTCAACATCGTCCAGGACCGAGAGGTAAAAGCTTTTCTCCAAAAAGGACCCAAATATCGTCCTCCTTCAAAAATCATTTGGAAGGACTTTCGTGAAGTCATTAAAAAAGCCGTCATGTCATTCTGTAAAAAGTGGTGTAAAAGAGAAAATGCGGATAAAAATCATTAGATCCCTTCAATAACAAATGCATGGAAGTTGTTGATATACGAATAAATTATTTTGAAAGACAATAGAAGCAGCAGAAAACCATTCCTTCGATTTCAAAAATTAAACGGAAGTTAAAAGTAAGTGAGAACCGAACCGTCAATTCACAACGAATAATCCAAGGTCAATGGCAACACCGGAAACAAAAAGAAACAGAAACACAACATGAGTACGGCACAGAAAAGAAAAAATTAAGATACACACACACAAAGATGGACAACACGGACCCCCAAAAAAAACCATGGGTGAGATCAGGTGCACCGGTAGAGTAAGCATCTCCTGCTTCTTATAAGACACCCGCCGTGTTGAACATGTCAAATCCGGTAGTAAAGTCAAATCTGGTAGAGGAAAAAACAATTACATGTAAGCTTTAAAGGATTTGGAAAAAGAGTATATATTTGTTCCGGCAGATAAAGCAGCAAATAATGTGGTCGTTGTTTGACGTTAGTATTACATCGAGGTGCTTCGGAATAAAATTACCAATTCTAGTACATTTCAAGCTACCACGTCAGCAGAAACACAAATAATTGATGATCACATGATAGCTACAGCTGAACTTAAAGCAACTTCTAATTATTAAAGCATTCCTACTATGTATTGGCTTCCTAAACTACACAAAAATCCTTTCAAATTTCGTTTTATTTCGGCATCAAGTAAATGTTCAACTACACATATTTCTGTTTTATTGACCAGTGCACTTACTACCATAAAAAATCTCGTCATCAACTTTAGCAACAAATGCTATGAATACAGTGGAATTAACTACTTTTGGAGTGTTAAAAATTCGGTAGAAGTTTTGGAAAGACTTCGATCTGTTAATGAAGCATACACCTCCGTCGATAGCTATGATTTTTCGAACCTATATACTACATTACCGCATACATTCATCAAAGAGAAATTTTCGTATTTGATCAAATGGTCCTTCAAAAAATCAGGATGTACGTACATTTGTTGCAATACATTTAAATCGTTTTTCAGTGACGACAAACATGACAAATATACCAACTGGAGTTGTCAGGATATGATAAAAGCATTAAATTTTCTTCTCGATAATATTTTTTTTTGTTTCGGTGATACAGTCTATCGGCAAAAATAGGTATTCCTATGGGTACCAACTGTGTACCTCTCATAGCAGATGTATTTCTTTGTTGCTATGAGTAACAATTCATTGCAAAAATTCAAAAAGACCCTTCTACATAGCATTTAGTGGATAAATGTAACAATACATATAGATATTTGGACGATATTTTGGCTTTAAACAATCCTGAATTTTCTAAATTTACAGATGAAATTTATCCTGCAGAACTTACTTTAAATAAATCCAATATCAGCAGCGATTAAACTCCTTTTCTTGTTCTTGATATATCAATAAATCAAGGAAAGTTAAACACTAAGGTTTATGATAAAAGGGATGATTTCTCCTTCCCTATAGTCAATTTTCCTCATCTCGACGGCGATGTTCCGTTAGCCCCTTCTTACGGGGTCTACATTTCACAACTTGTTCGATATGCACGAGTATGTAGTGATGTTTCTGACTTCAACGAGCGAAATCTTTGTCTCGCTGAAAAACTTCTGCATCAAGGATATCATAAATTGATAAAAACATTCTCTAAATTTTATTATAGATACATTGACTTATTAAGAAAATTTAGTTCTACATGCAGGGCTCTTATACATCAGGGCATTTCACATCCAAACTTCTATAGCAATATCATTTACAAAGCGCATAAATTCAAGAATTGTCCTTCAAAACTTATTGATCCATTGAACAAACTTATTCATAAAGGATATAAATACAGCATTATTGTTAAATCGTTACTTCTGGTTTTTGTTGGAAAAAATATTGATCATCTCCTAAATGTTTACACCATAACTAAATTTAAACAATTTTTCATATTGGCAGTATTTGGCATTGCACAATATCATGTTCTTCTTTCATAATTGATGACGTTGTTATACCAAATCTATTTAGAAATATTTCAACTGAAGTTTCATATGTAAGAAGGATTGATATCATAGTCAACGGAAATTATGTCCTTAGCTAGCTGTCAGTAACTGCGAGCATTTGTCCGGACAGTACCTGTGTGTATTGTCTTCATGTTTTATGTACTTCATTGTAAGGGTACTCGTCTTGGTAAGTTGGACTTTTTCTTGTTTGATTTTTACTGTGAGTCTTTTTGTGTATTTATTTTTTAGCCATTCACCACACATAGGGGGAGGGTTTGGATCCAAGAAAACGAGTTTAACCCCACCGCAATTTTTGCGCCTGTCCCAAGTCAGGAATATGTTGGTGATTGACTTGTCCGTCTCTTCTTATAAAATTTTAGTTTCTTGGTATTTGGGTTATTGGATGTGGTTTGTTTCCATTGATTTATCCATTTTTTTAACCTTTTGGGGCCATTTAGGGCTTGTTTTATGGTGTGAGGTTCCTCACTGTGTTGAAGACCCTACGGTGACCCCTAGATGCTTTGTTTTGGGTCGTTTTAACCTGGATATGGGATGTTGTGTCCTTGAAAGTTACCCTATTTCCTTTCTTTTTCATATCAGTATATGTATAAAAAAATTTTCAGCATATGCATCAAACAGATATGAGTATATGTATCGAACAATTATCAGAATATGTATCAAACAGCTATCAGTATATTTAAAATATCGTAGGAACTTATGGCCAGAAAAGAATCGATACAGAAGCTAGACAAAAAAAAATATTTTTCACTTAAGTTTCCGGTGTTTCGGTTTGGACTCTTTGCGCCAAGTGAGAACCGATCCGAATAATCTAAGGACAATGAAATATAATAAACAAAGGGGACGACCATTTGATTCAAAACCATGAAAATATATAATCTGGCCGCGACCACCCAGAAAAAAAAATAATAATAATTCTGACCCGCAAAATGTTGAAAATAAATAATCTGACTCCACCAAAACTGCAGCCCCCCCCCAGAATCAAATGGTCGTCCCCTAAGAAACAAATATATACATGCACCATGAATATGGCACAGAAAGAAATATGAGGACACACACAAAGATGAACAACACGGATCCAAACTGGATGAGATCAGATGCACCGGTAGAGTAAGCATCTCAAGCTTCTTATACATATTTGTGTTGTAAGACACCCTCAGTGTTGAACATGTCAATTCCGATAGAACAGTCAAATCAAGTAAAGGAAAAAAACAACTTTTGACATAGAGAAAAAAGATCTGTTGTCATCTGGGAAATATTTTTTCCATAGTGGTCCAAAAGATAGTGAACTTCTCTAGTGTTGACTTCAAATTATGGAAACATACCCTTGCTTAAGTAGGCTTTTTGTGTGCAACCGAGCTCTATTAAGATGGTCACTGCTTCGACTTCGGGCCCTTAAGAAGCGAATGAGTTTGAAGGTATACACTTCATATACTGGCACTTCTAGAATGTTGTTACGAAGAAAAACTTGCTATCGGAAAATTGAAGTCATTTCGTTTGATGAATAATCTGCTGCCAGTTACAGGGGAATGGGCGATTTAAAATAAGGTTGCCTATAAGGCTTATATAGAAAATTCTTTTAGGCACATTTTTAAAAACAACAAAAAATGAATATCATGACACACAAAAAATGGTGCTGTAAAACTTATTTTTAAATAAATCATTTTATACAGTATTGTAAGAATTTGTTTTATTATGTGACCTATCATCACTATGGCGTATTTTTTAAAATAAACATGATAGTGCTGATGGGGAATAAATTTCCGAAATTGTCATACAGCTCATTTAAATTATTGCAGTTGGAGTTAACATATGTGTTATGGTCTCATGTTCATTTACTCCATATCCTTTAGTGAAATATGAAATAAATATAAAAACCATAAAAATGGACTTCATATTAAATCATACTTCATTTTGTAGGGTCTCCTCGTTGTCACAAAACAAAGATACTTGTGCATTCAGAATACACTGAATATAATATTAGGCTCCAGAATATAATGTTTGACTATAATTATGCTAAGGATTTGAAGCTTAAAACACTTGAATATTTCAAAATTGTCCGTTTTTAATTACTTTAAAATAATTTTTAATACCATTTTATATTTCACACTTATTGAACTAGAAAAATATCCAATCACTGAATTCATTATTGTAACATGCTACTGCAGTAAAGACCAGTAAACAATATGTAAATAAATTTATTATTTCTTCGATAGATTTATGCTCAATATTATTTTTTGGAAGACACAACTGAAGATTCAAACAAATTTCATTTGTTTCATGTACATATATGTTGCAGAAAACCTAAGTTTTTTAGATTATGTCGATATCATTTACCAAGAAGAACTAAAACTTAATAAAGGTAACAATGATTGCAACAACGACAGTAGAATACCGAAGGAACAAGGGAAGCGATGACTACAAAAATCGAAGTCCAAAGACATGGCAAAAACGGTAACAGATAACAACAAAGACAAAACAAGGACGTGAGACAGCTACAATGCACGGAAATAAAAAGATAACATTAAGAACTAAGGCACTCATAGTGTGAACTCCCATGCAAAGGTTGCCCTTTCATATATTCTGGTAAAATAAAAATTAAAATTTACGATAATAAATGGATGATTTTGATTTAAGTATAACTAATTTCCCTTTTCTTGGTCCTCTAGCTCAATCCTAATGGTTTTTTTTTAATTTTTCAACTGGTACGATTCGCTGTCGTTTGTTCCACGTTTCTCATTTCTTCTTCTAAATCATATTTCAGGACAAACAGCCTTTATAAACAACACGTTTCAGGACAAACAGCCATTATAAACACTAGTGTTGCTAAATCACGGTACAAATGTCAATGATATGTCTTAAGGGGGCCTTTCATCCATTCTGTTTAGTAGCAACAAAAGCAGTGTACTGGAGAGGTGAAACAATGATCTTTTATAGCGATTCTACCACAATTAAATAATTTCATGTCAGCTTTTTGTGAGAAAATATGGTAACAGACAGGGAACATTGTCTGTCTGCATCATGTTGATAGAAAATTTTATATTCAATTTTGTCCACCGAAATGGTTTGTTTCATAGAAATATTTTCATTTAAAAATGTAAAAATTGTTTAACCATTTGAGAAAGTAAACTGAACACATTTAATCTCCTTTATTGTATATCTTACAATTAAGTTAGGTACTTTTTATCTAAAAAAAATTTATCCTGTGCGATAAATGAAAATTGTCTTAGTTGCAAAACAAATAAACATATATCTGTTTTTGTGTGTGTGTGTGTGTGTGTGTGTGTGGTTTTTTTTTTTTTTTTTTTTTTTTTTTTTTTT
>MJUU01045464.1:22299-38709 GCA_002080025.1 Modiolus philippinarum
ATCGGAAATAACACCGAAGTTAGATCTGATCTGACCTCATTTTTTTATCCGTGTTGTTCCTCTATGTGTGTGTGTGTGTGCGTGTGTGTGTGTGTGTCATCATTTTCCTTTTCTGTGCCGTACTCATGTTGTGTATCTGACTTTTAATTATCCTTGGATTATTCGTTTTGGATTTGCTGTTCAGTTCTCATGTACTTTAGAATTTACGCAAAACTGTCAAATATGAATATATATATAGCGAACATAAAACACAAACTAAATGAATCCCGATATAAGGTTTACACAATTAAATATTCAGCCATACTGAAAAAGCACATTAATAGGTAGTACTACAATATTAATACTCACACTTGGTATGTTGGATGACATCAAAAAATTATCATCAGTACTGTTTGTCAGTAACGTATTACTCCCATTCGGATCTCCATCATTAATTTGACATCTTTTTAAACTCGTTTTATAATTGACAGACCTGCATAGAGGCATCCGAGAACATATTTCCATACAAACATGCCAGTTTGGTAAAGGTATCTCAAATACAACAGCACACACTATTTTACCTGTTTCTTTTTGAACAACTACATCTGAACTAAGTGCAAAACTTAATATAAATTCAAACACGAATATGCATTTGTAAAACATTTTCCCACAATCAGATTGGTTGTAGAACTGATTTTTCTTTAGATGCTTAAGTTTTGTTATGTACTAAATTTTTACATGACTGAGTATATGGATCAATTTAACAAGTTAACACAACATGTTTGCTCTTTTAATGTAGATTTAAAGTTTATTCGATATTATATGAAGCAAATCAAAACTTAATGCAGTTCCATATTCAAGTACAGCTACTTCATAACAACAATGGAATAAATGAATAAATAAAGATACAAAAGATACAATTATACATTTTTATTTACAGTGGTATGTATTAAATTAAGGTACTGATTTACATCAGTCATATATTGATAGGTACCTTTTTTCTCGCACAATTATGATGCAAATGCAACTTAAATATCCTCTCATAGTTGTCTCCAACTTTATGTTTTAATTCATTTTATTTACAGTTAAAGCTTAGCAAAAATATAGTGGCTTGACTTGTAAAGGTGTGAATGATATGCGTCGATACAGAGTACAAGGGAAAAAATAAGTATTTAAATTGGTACTATCGTAAATTTATAAATTTCTTTAGTTTGATCAAACAGAACGTAGTTTTTTAAATTCTTTTTAATAGCAATTCATCTTGCATTCCGTAAAGCGTTTTTATTTAACCTTTTTTTTGCAAAATGTGGCGATTTTTTCCATCGAGGGACATATTTTGGAGGTTTACAAGTTTAGAAATTGATATTTTGTAAAGAATAAACATGAATATGAATATATGGACTTTTTTGTTTCTATTTTTGTTTTTTATCTGTCAAATACAGCTGAAAAAATTAGAAAAAAAAATCGGTTTAAAATTAAAAAACCGTTTTAACATTTCTAAGCACTTTTGTTGATACCATGACTTTAAATCATTTTTTTTTCAAAAAGAAAGTTCACCTTTATAGCTATGATTAAAGAAATTACAGGAGATTGCGATTTAAAATGTTACAATATAGGTCAAACGGTAAACCACCAAAATATGGCAAAAATCAAAATCAGAAATAGAAATATAATTAAAAGGACAATTGTTCAGAGAACAATTGCAAGGTCTTTCCCAGTCAATGTTGTGTTTAATGTTATGTTTTGTCATGTCACATGTTAAAAATCATCTTGATGAAATGCAAATTGTCTCCAACATATTAGAGTAGCCATTTCGAATCGTTTAAAGATTTTACAATAAAAAAACGAAAAATTTGGCTATGACCTTGACCGATGACCTTGATGACCTTTGACCTTGGGATCAAATTGAAGGTCTCTTCTTACTGATTAATTTGATATGTTACATGACCATACTATCTGTAAAGGTTTAAAAGTTATACGCAAAAAACCTATTTCTGAAATGCGTTAAGGGCAATAACTCTTCTGGGAGTCATCGGAGAGCTTCGGTCCAAGGAGACAAAAGTAGCCCTTGACATGATGAACATTTTTACTGATATAATTTTTCACCCATCTATTACGGTTTTTGAGTTTATATGCTGACAAGGTCAAAGGTCAAGGTCAAAGGTCACCGATGACCTTCAACCTGATACTCAAATTGAAGGTCTTTTCATGCTGATCACTTTAAACATATATGTTTACTATATTATCTGTAAGCGTTTAAAAGATATTCGCAAAAAAAACAATTTACCGAAACGCGTCAAGGGCTATTACTCGTTTTCGTTCAATTGAATCAAACGTAGATCTCAATGGGAGGAACATTTTTTGCAACACAATGTTTTCATAAATTTTTTATCGTTTGCGAGTTATCGCGATAACAAAATTTCAAATAGCCGCCATTTTGAAAATGGCGGACGAAAAAAAAATTTGACCACCTTTTTGTAATCAGGGCCATAAAAGCTACCTGGAAACCAAAGGATGAGTGGCAATAAGACCCATATTTGGCCCAAAAAATCAAGTTGTTTAAAATAGTGTGATATTTATGGGAAATATTAACTATTACATCTGGCTACAAAGAAAACATATAATAATACGAATTCCTTTCATTTTGACGTTATTGTGACATCACAAGGAGCCGTCTTTTTGAAAGAAAATCAGAAAATCTGCAATTTTGAATGTTCTCAAAGCAAATTTTCTTTAAGTGAACATGGGGCACATGCAATCAACAACTTCAAACTTTCAGAAATGATGTATTTCACCATTTTACACATTTTGACTAAATATGAAGTTGTTATTCAGATGTGCCCATATTTTTCAAATCACAAAAATGTGCAAAATACAGCAAATATCTTTGAAATTCTGACTATTTCCAAAAATATAGCTTTTGAGTTAACTGATTATCATGAGAATCAAACTGATATGGAAAAAAGCTTTATCATTTTCATAAAGCCCTATATTTGTTCAATGTTTCAGGAACATAAGACGTCTGTTTGTATAGTTTTAGTTTCATGGTATATCTTGGGCCAAAAATGGGTCTTACTGCCACTCATCCTTTCATCAAAATCCGACAACTTTGAGAAATTTGCATATTTAGGGGTCAAAAACGCGTAACCGGGGTCGCGAACCAAAAAAAATTTTTTGCATGACAAATCATCCTGAGGATAAGTTCAACATTTTCCCCACCTCAGAATTTTGATATCGGTTACGGTTTCTTCCCAAACATGATAACAAGGTTTTCGGTCTTGGGGCAGATAACTCCGTTACTAAAAATAGATCGGTTTCACAGGGTGAGTGGCTTCGACCCCTGACATAGCCGATTAATACTACCAAGTATCGAATTGATATGTCGCGACACTTTTCCGGAAGACTCCTCGGAAAAAAAGAATAATAATAATAAATATATTCAACATTTGTTCAGTGAACAAATGCAGGGCTTTCCCTTGTCGAAGGAGTCCGTAAAAATAGTTGCTAGGGAATTAGACTGGTTGCTATGGAGAAAAATGTCAATTAAAACATGTATACATTGTTTTAAATTTACAAACAAATGTCATCTTCATCAATAACTTTAGATCTTTTTACTTGCATGCATTTACGTTTCAGTACATAACAATTAAAATTATCATACTACAAATATTAACTGAAAAATCATGAAGGAATCATTACAATGAAGATAAAAGTGTCACATTAAAGGTACAGGAATATGATTCTAGAATTTATAAATTACATAAAGCAATTACTTATTGACTGAAATTACTAAACATTATTTATATCTCCAGTCATTTCACAACACATAGAAATGTCATGTTCATGGTTTTGCAATATTATGCAAGAACTAATAGATCAACACACATTATTCACAACAAAACCTACAACATATTTATTACTTCTCTGTCCCTAATGTAAATTTTGTTTCATACACCATTTGAGATATGAAAGCCTCTTCTAATTATCCTCGTTTATGGGTTTAAACAATTTACAATTAATCACAACTAGTAACAGTTCATTTTGTTAATGTAATATCATTTTTAGTTCAAAGAGCAGTAGAAAAAAAGAGAAGAAGAGAGAGAATTTAACTCTATCAAATCACATTAAAAGAGCATGTGTCCATACGACATAAATGTCCCCGCAGAAAGTTAGGTCCGAACAACAAGAAGTACACATCCAACATTAATGAAGTCCGCATAAAGATACAATTCGTAAGGAGTCCATTAAACTGGTTGCTAGGGAATGAGACTGGTTGCTATGGAGATAAATGTCAATTAAAAATCATTTCTATAATAAACACAATCATCTACGTTCAAAAAGATATGGTTGCTAAGGATTTTGAGTCGTTGCTAAGGACCTTGACCTCTGACCTTGATCCAGTTTTATAGGCAAAATTATTACAAACATTATTGATATTCAAAGTTTCTTTCTATCTCTAACAGTTTTTGAAATATAAGTAAAAAACTGTCTTTTCAGACCCCAAAAATGGTTTTGGGCTCTAGGTCCATAATGGGTGGTCCAATAATTTTGGACCCTATATACCAAATGTAGACCTTACAAAGACGCACCTTTTTTCCACCTGTTATCAGCTATCTGTTATTGTTTTCGAGATAGGCTTTTTGAAAGTCTCATGGTCACAGTACAAGGTCATTCAAGTTCACCGGTGACCTTTGACCTTAGTATATTCATATGTACTATAGTACTCCTAAATCTTTTAGTGAACGTCCGAGAAATTTTTTTTTCCTAATCTGTCAATTTTTCAGAGGAAATAACTCACAGAAAAAGTCCCCGAATTCTTTCGGTCCAAACGTATTGAAGTTGCGTCTAGCGACACTGAACATTTTCTCCATGACATTTGATCACCTTTCTTTTATGGTTTCGGAGATGACTTGATAACAAGGGTTTTGGTAAAATGGGAGGTAACTCCGTAATAGAACAATATTTTATCTCAGGCCCTAAATTTTAGAAAGTCCATCTATGACCGGTCCATGGTATGAAACCTTAAAATAATATGTTGCGAACTGTTTAGGAGAAAGCATTTTGAAAAGTGGCTGAAAAGAATAATAATAATAATCAGAAGAAATACAGTAAGGGCTTTCCTTCTGAAAGGGAAAGCCCTTAATAATAATAATCAGAAGAAATACAATAAGGTCTTTCCACTGTAGTGGGAAAGACCTTAATAACCCCATATTTCGTCCTAATGAGATCTTTTTCAGGGAAGATAAAGGAGTATACATTTGCCTGATCAAATATTTCGACTTAATAACAAGAAAGCTTGGTATCCAGCGAACAGAGAAATGTTGTGATACTACACAGACCTTCAAAATTTTACAAAAGAATGATCGAAGCAAGCAGCAAAAAAATTAACGGAATAGGAACAGTGATCAATGGCGTGAGAAAAACCAGTGGAAAAAAAATAACTGCATACATGTATAAGAAAGAGGTGAAGATATCAGAAATTTGAAAATCATTTTGATATTAATGCTAAATCTAGTAAATTAAATAAACTGTGTTAGACTACAAAACTGATAAGATAGATACTTGATGTTAAGCTTCGAGTTCTGAACGTTGTCTCTGTTTCACCCCGCCGTCCGTTTTCAAAACAACAGTCACCCTCATTTCCAAAACGCTGTGATAAACGAGTCGAATTTTCAAAATGTAAACTTTTAATGTGTTGTTGTCAAATAACTTACATTTACAATTAAAGTACAGGGTGGGTTCAAAATAGAATAATGTTTACAAGTCCTCTTCATATTCATTTATATCACTACAATCACAGAATGATAATGATGGTTTTAGATCAAATTTTATCCATGCCACTAATGGAAATAAAACTAATGGACCAGCTGAAACAAACTGGAATGCTCTGACCGAATTTTATGATGAAAATGGAATAATTGTACAGGTTAAGCAAAGATTTACCAGTTAAATTAGTAGTAGTATTACCATTCCGGACTACTTATATGTATGCCACTCAGCTTTTAAGGAACTTCAGTCTGTAAGCGCCTTAGATTTGAATATTTGTTCGTGATATTGTGGATATTTTATGTCTTTACTTTCATCCTCGTTGTTTTTTTTCTGTTATCTCGTATTAGTCAAAACTCTGGACTTGTATTTCCTTTAATACGGGTTTTTGTTCCGTCGGTATTTTAATGTCGTTGTTTCAGCCATGTAAGTTCTAAAAAAGTTTATTCAATAAGCCAAACAAACAAAGACAGAAATATTGATGAGAGGGGCAACCGGATCAACGATTATTTATCGCCACGCAAAGCGCAGAAAAATTTAATCCTTTATAAGACATAAAGAGACAAAACATTTTTTTCGAAATATGTAGAGATTTTCTACTGCACTTTGTGGCATGTTTTGCACAGTGTGTACTCAACGTTGGAACCAGGTTTTCCGTATTTTACTAACTACCAAGCATCGGAAAGGTATTCCTCTTTACTACATTAACAACTTCAGTAAACTCTTTTTATACCCCCCGCTTTAAGGACTACTTAATGCAAATGAAAGTCTTAAAGTTTTTGTCATGAATTTTCTAATAAACGTATCCTTTTAAATATAGCATGGCCAACAATAGAATAATATTATTGCACTTCAACATGGAAACACAATTACTACATCACAAAACATATTAACTACACAAAAAGTAACTCAGCACTAAGTGGTTAAAAGAAACACAGTTATGGATAATTAAAGATTCCGAGACAATTTTAACGCAATTCAAAACGTAAAGTCAAAATAAAGGTAGTACAGGAGTCTTAATGTGTCAGATATAATTTGAGATATTTGCATGGATTACATATAATCAATGTTATAAGTGAATGCAAAACTCAAATAAATATTTGCACTCTATAAAGCTTTGTATTTTGTTTTTGTTTCTGAAGAGACTTCTAATAAAAAACAATCATTTTTGCCAAATATTTGGTAATAAAGATTATATTAAATTCCTGTAAAGGATTTTTCAGTTCAGAGTCCATTCATATTGCGTAAATATTTGAAAAAAAAAAACAGTAATATTTTTTTAGGCTACAACAATGATAACCTTTTTTAAGGAAAAAACAACGGCAGTAGAATACCGAAGGAAAAAAGCATAAAATTACATAAATCGAAAGTCCAGAGCAAGACAAAAGCAAGAACACCAGAAGACGGAAGACCACAAAAGACACAAACACAACACTAAAACTTGAAGCACTTACAGTGTGAACTCTTTAAGGTAGATCGAGCCTATTAAAATATCAGACAGAATTTCTTTATTTTGAGATATTTTGTAGGTCTTAAGTCTATTTGTTCAAAAAATAAATCAAAAATGATATGTCACCGATCATCTTTTCCTGTTATCAGGCTTTGAAAATCAGGCCAAATTCAGTATTTTTCAGCAATATCTACAAAGAATATATAGGGAACTACGAAAACATGCTTATTATTTAGCTTTCATATGAAATAAATATCAGATAGATTTTTAAATTTTTTTGATATTTCACAGATATATATATATTGAGATGAAAAAATTTATACGTTACCGTCTGATTAAGACAGATATTTAATATAGTTAACGAAATAGACAATATTTACGCGGGAAAGTGTATGTCAATCTATTATGACGTCACAATCAAAAGGCCAATAAAGGAATATTCTGTCTTGAAAATTAAGTCGATTCCGCGTCCGACTTTCGCAAATGCGTCAATCGAATGCGCCGTGTATTAGTGTCGATCTACCTTAAACAACAGAGTGACATCAGGTGTTCCGGAAGGGTAAGCATGTCCTGCTCTGTATACATCACCCGCCACATCACCCGTGTCCTGTAGCCTAATGGCAAATGTCTACAGCAGTTATGTGTAGTAGTTTTTAAGACCACTTTTGTAGTAATAACAGCTGTTCAAGGAGCTCCAGAAACAGAAAATCAAAAAAATCGTCAAATTTAAGGGAGGGTAGGCAACTTCAAAGATAATTCCGCTTGAGAAAAGAAGGTGAAAATGCCCGAACTTCGGTTGAATAATGTAGAAAGATGATTGAGAATAACAGACATATCACAATTAAGGACCATCACCCACAGAAAGAAACTGCGCCTAAATTCAGTGGAAAATAAGGAAATTGAGAGATTTTGACACTACCAGCTTTCCATATATTTCTCTGTCATGAGCAATTCTTATTGTCAAAGATTCAGAAATGAAAGTGGTGTTACAGGCTTAGCGGGAGTCCGTAAATAGATTCCCCGTGAGAGAGATGTATGCTCTATATACATTACAGTTATGGTGTACTTGTTTTTAAGAGAATTTCTCATATGAATGCACTATCATTCTTTCAAATTTTGGCTTTTTAATTTTTTTGTAATTCGAAATTGTTTTTCTGACCACCTGTTTATTGTGCCCACGTCTCATGATTTTATTATGCCAAGTTTTCTTACAATTGGCTCGATGAGTGCCCTGTGGTTGTTTAAATGTTGTGATCGTCCTCTTCTAGTCTTTTTGTCGGGAAATTGATGACAGCGATTGTAAGAACACTTTGCCAGTTAAGTTTACGTTTGTTGACGATCCCGCATCCATGGATCAAAGGATAAAAAGACATGGATGTAGCGTTGCTCAGCAATTAGCAATGAATACCGCTCAAACCGGTGCTAGGGGCCGTCTTGAACATGCTATGAGGTATGAGTAATGCTCATTGTTGAAGGCCTCATGGTGACTTCAAGATGAAGAACAACAATAAAAGCGTTGTTCCATTGCTGTGTTTTACCATGTATTTGTAGAGATTTTGTCTCATTTGCATTTACTCCATATCCCTTCATTGTTAATAAGCTACTCGAGCAAAGAAAAGCCGGTTTGGCACCACTTCCGGTTCTCTGGGACGACTTTAGTACGAAAAAAACGTCAAAAAACACCCTTTTTAGGAGGGGGTGGGCTGTTGCCCTCCACCCACCCCAATTCGCCTCCCATGCGATCCTCCCCCAAATCGTAATACTTGAACTTATTTCCTGTCAGCATCAACTATATTATGCCTCATCTCATTTGCATATAATTTGCATAAATTTCCAAAGAAACAAAAATACGACTTTCTAGAAAAAAGCTCTGGTGGACAGAGTTAAATAAAACTTACTGACGCCCCTACTTCAACATGGTTTACAAATAATATATTAAGTTCAAATTATACCAAAGATTCATTGAAGTGATTTTATTTCCGACTTGAATTATGTCAGTGCTTCAAAATTTAATCCATTTGACATGCAGGCTTCTTGCATTACATTTATGTCTAATCCCAGTCTTCGAAATGCGCCAGGTAAAGATTTGAAAATAGATAAACAAGAACCCAAAAGTGTATCTCTTTCTTCAAAATCGCTCGATGTTATCTCCGCATTGTTTGCTTTTATATATTTTATCAATTGTAAAACTTGTTGGAGGCATATTCCATATAGAGTATTTACTGCATCTTCATCTGGAGAGCTGATGACTTGCTCACATTTCAGTTTGCAATATTCTTTTTCAAAATCCTCTATTTTTCCAAGACTTAAGTAACTTTTGCATTTCAAGAAATGACAATAACTGTCCGGGAAAAAGCCAAAACCACTTGGATTCGCTTGACTCAATTGCATTAGGATAGGAAGAAATAATGAAAGTAGGCACTTAATTTCCGGAGGCATCAGGATAGAATTAAGTGGAATTGGAACAAAGCAAGTGGCAAACATACTGAAATTGTGGAAAATATCCAACAACGACATATTCCCACATTCAATGACATTGTTGACGTGATGAACGGCTTTTGGACCAATATGCATAATCCTGTAATTTAAACATTCCTGGGCATGTTCAACCACTTCAATGCAATCGTTATGTCTACCTTGATTTTGCAACCATGTTGCCAGCAGGGCTTTCCCAGAAACAAGATCATCTTTACAGGTATTCAATAACAATCTCAAAAAAAGTTTTTGTATAATATATGTTTCTTTGTTTACTCTTTTGTATTTTTCCAAATCAATAAAATGGCACACCTGATTAGCAGCACATGTACCAATTCTTGATTTTGGGCGAAATTTTTTCAGATATTGTGAAGCAAAATGTGTTTCAAATGCACCAGCGCCTAATAAAAACGTCACACATTTACCAAATCGGATCAATTCCGACGCTATTTCGCAAACTTCTTTCGTGATATTTTTCTTTGATTCAAATTCCAAATTATTGAATGCATTTGGGTCTAAGAAATACCCTACAAGTGCACCCATAGATGGAATTTTCAATCTTAATCCATTTTCTGATATACTGCACAAAATTTGTAAAATATCTCCTTTGTTTTGCAACGAGAATCTTTTTTCAAACATGTTATTCACGGGTATAAAGTAATTTGGACAATCTTGCTCTATTACAAACTGAATTAGCCTTTCTAAACATAAATGAAAACACAGCATTATATATTTTGGTGTCCACAATGCTGCGTGTGTCTCTTCAATCACCCAAAACATGACTGTTTTCATAAAATAAGAACAAAGAAGCTCTGCTGTGTTCTCATTTTGATTCAATATTTCTTTCAATATAATTTTCAACAACCCATAGACAAGTAATTGGACATGGCTAAATGACCAAACAAGCTCTTCTTCCGCTTCAGAAAAAGAAAGCCTCCATTCCACTTCATCCTCATGTTTCTCTTTATTGCCAATTGGTACAATATGACAGCCCTGTCTTACTACAAAATTGATCATTTCCTGCGATGGCCAGCCATAATTGTGTTTTCGATATATCCATTCATGTGCTATTTCGGGCCAATCGACACTTCTCAGACAGGGTACGTTGTCGAATTCGTCTCCTGGCCGTTCCAAAGCTATTGATGGTCCATGGATTTTTGTCAATATGAGATATTTATTAATTTGTAAACTATGGGATGAAAATTTCTTAAGCACATCACTTGAAATGGTTGTGTGTTGTCCATTCCATACAATATTAACGGTAACATATCCAAAAGATCCAGTCATCGAATTGTATTCGTGAAATATCTCTGTAATAATATCTGTTCTATTCTCGTAGGCTAAACCATATTCTATAAGTATATCCGTATCACTTCCTTTCATGTTAAGACCTTCGGATCTACTGCCTCTTACTATCAACCTCATTTTTTCCAACCCAATATTCAATTCAGATGAACATTTTGCCTTCATTATTCTTCTACGAAGTTTCACAATTTCTTCATTTCCAAGTTGACAAATTAAATAATGAAAAAGGATTTGTGAATGTTTATAGAACTGTTTCAATCTTGTCTGTCTTTCTCCTGTCAAAACACATGGTTTAGTTTAGTTTTATCGTTATGTTTGACTTATATTGCATAAAAGCTTACCAATAATTCCTTTAACAATTTTTGCGTGGATACTAAAATGTAATGCATGAAATAAACTATGAAAGGATATGGAGCAAACGCACCTGGAACAAAATTTAGACAAATACTTGGTAAAATCCAGCAATGGAACAACTATTTTTTTACTTCTTCCTTTTTTAATTATATTCATTGAAGTGCTTGACTTGTGTTGTTTATATCGCATTGAGATATAAAGTAACATTATTTAGACTAAAACGTAGTATATTATAATATTTACCTAAAAAGTACTGGTGTTAATAGAAAAAAAAAATGGCTAACAGCGTTGTACCATTGCTTGGTACTATGAATTTGTAGAGACTTTGTTTCATGTGCAATGGCCATAATTGCAAACTTATATTCTTTGCTAACATTATTGTGTTGTTTATATCGCATTGAGATATAAAGTAACATTATTTAGACTAAAACGTAGTATATTATAATATTTACGTAAAAAGTACTGGTGTTAATAGAAATAAAAATGGCTAACAGCGTTGTACCATTTGCTTGGTACTATGAATTTGTAGAGACTTTGTTTCATGTGCAATGGCCATAATTGCAAACTTATATTCTTTGCTAACATTATTGTGTTGTTTATATCGCATTTAGATATAAAGTAACATTATTTAGACTAAAACGTAGTATATTATAATATTTACCTAAAAAGTACTGGTGTTAATAGAAAAAAAAAATGGCTAACAGCGTTGTACCATTGCTTGGTACTATGAATTTGTAGAGACTTTGTTTCATGTGCAATGGCCATAATTGCAAATTTATATTCTTTGCTAACATTATTGTGTTGTTTATATCGCATTGAGATATAAAGTAACATTATTTAGACTAGAACGTAGTATATTATAATATTTACCTAAAAAGTACTGGTGTTAATAGAAAAAAAAATGGCTAACAGCGTTGTACCATTGCTTGGTACTATGAATTTGTGAAGACTTTGTTTCATGTGCAATGGCCATAATTGCAAACTTATATTCTTTGTTAACATTATTAAGGTAGTTCGATCTTAATAGAAATTTCAGACAGAATTTTTTTCTTTTAAGATATTTTGTAGGTCTTGATCTATATTTTCAAAAAATAAAATAAAAATGATATGTCACCGATCATCTTTTCCTGTTATCTGGCTTTGAAAAATTGGGCAAAATTCAGTATTTTTCAGCAATATTTACAAAGAATATATAGGGAACTGTGATAACATGCTTATTGTTTATCTTTCATGTAAAATAAATATCAGATAGATTTTTTTAAATTTTTTGATATTTCAGAGATATACACTTGAGCTATCTGTTACGCTGAAAAAATCTATATGTCACCGTTCGATTAAGAGAGATACTTTATAAAGTTTACGAAATAGACAATATTTACAGGAAAGGGGAGCTAATTCGCGGGAAAGTGTATGTCAATCTATTTTGACGTCACAATGAATAGGCCAATACAGGAATATTCCGGTTAGAAAATCAAGTCACTTCCCCATCCGACTCGTGTTTCGCAAATGCGCCAATCGAATGCGCCGTGTATTAGTGTCGAACTACCTTAAATAACAAAATACCGAAGTGACTGTGAAATTGAGTTTT
The DNA here is from genome assembly GCA_002080025.1 of Modiolus philippinarum. Lineage (NCBI taxonomy): Eukaryota > Metazoa > Mollusca > Bivalvia > Mytilida > Modiolidae > Modiolus > Modiolus philippinarum. The sequence goes on from MJUU01045464.1 coordinate 35,217, forward strand.
CGACAACTTATGTGTTTTCAGTGCAAATAAATATTTTATGAAAGGATATGGAGTAAATGAACATGAGACCATAACACATATGTCAACTCCAACTGCATTGATTTTAATGAGCTGGATGGCCATTTCGGAAATTTATTCCTCATCAGCAGCACTGGAACCCAAACAAAGGAAATCCATAATTTCAAAAAAGATATAAAATGCATAAAACCAAACGAAATCCGAATAATCAGTAATATCAAATATAGCTAAGGACAAAACTACGATGGAGGGAGTTTATCCTTGGGTTTTAGAATTTACATAAATTTAGATAATAGTAATTGAACAAAGTGTACACATGAGATATTATCTCATGTACAAGTACACCATATCTAAGAAAAATAAAGAGCATACAGTCCAAATATTTCATATACCATACACGTGAAATATGGTAAATATTGGTTAAACCAATAGGCTGGCTCTAAATGAAAAACCAAAGTAAGCTTGAAACAGAGCTATGTACATGAGAGATACTCGTTTGTTTTAAATAAAAAATGTCATAAGGGAGTACGAGTCTCAAAAATTTTGTAATTAGAATTAGAATTCTGACCTTATGTCTTGAAAAGCACATCTAATGAAACAACTTGAGCAAAAAATTTTGAAAATCCATGTAGGAATTTTTGAGATATAAGACGTCAAAATTTTGGCGGGAAACAGATCTCTCTAGATTTTTCCTTCAATTTGCATAAGATGTTTTTAGGCCTTTAGATATATGAAATTATAATTAGAAGTTGATTAAATTTTATACACAGTTTATTTTATGTATTTTAAAGTGACTTATGACCAAGAAAATGTGATCCATGTGCAAAAAATTTTACCACTGTTTGAATGGATAAAACCCGAGGATATAGAATGCTTCTGAAATCTGAGGCTCGTACTCCCTTAACTTTAGACATTAAAAGTTTAATATTTCACAGATATTTCCCGTAAAACTATCATAAAATATGTCTAAATCCAAATACTACAATGTTAGATAAAGCTAATTGTATTTGTACCTTATATCTGCCTACAGTTGAGTTTTGCAAGGTAGATTTTTTTCTGTTTATCTTATTATCAAATTTAAGTGATAGCTCAGAAAACACATCTATAACTTGCTGGAAATTTTGTGATATGTTTTAAATATAACTGTAGATACTAGAAAACGTTTAAGCATACTTTACTACAGTGAATCCGATTGTATACAGTCTATAATATGATACATACCGGGTCTAATATTAAACTTGTCCATAAGGCTGTCTGTAACGAGATCATCTGGTGACCATTCCGTAGTTGAACGTGATGATTTCGTGTTATTTACACACGAGGCGTTTAATGATGCAAACTTGACATTATTCTCGTGGATACCTTGTATTTGGTCTGAGGATAAATGTGAAGATCGATAGGTCCTATGGTTTACAAAATCATTCAAGAAGTTAGAGGTTCGTTTTTCATTTGCCTGACAATAATCGTTGTATATTACTGATGTCTGGTTCCTGCTCTCTGTTGGATGCCATATATCTTTTAGAAAGTTGGCAGTGGTTCTAAAATTTATATTGGGCTTAATGAAAATATCTGGATCCATACCCTGAAATTCATATCAAAATTTTACTTTAACACATTGGAACGTTAGTTCCATTAATGGATAAGTGTAACATGACTGATTTAGTCTATTTGAGACCATCTTGATTTTTCCCATCGAGTATGGATACTTTTATTTAAAACAGAAGGCAAATTCAATTATAGGGTAATAATTTTCTTCTGTCTAGTTAAACAACAATTTGATTTAGTTTTAACAATTGACAAAGACTGACTTTTGTTGCAGTCTCCATATCGTTCACATGCTCCTTTCAGGCTTTTCAAAAAGAGGAGAGTCCAAGGACTATCATGACAAAATTTTATATCTAACTGAAGTTCTTTTTTTGTAATTCTTTTCAGACTTGTTGCTTCAAAATGGAACAATGTTTGCATAGTTCCCAGAATGCATTTTCCTTTGGTTGCGATGTAAATTTAAGATCTGTGATGGTTTATTTGACTCGATACATTCCAACAGGACATTATTTAATAATGGGCTGAAACGCTTCTCAACAACCCACGATTGTTCATGCATGTGTTTCCCGATATTATCCAATGTTATACAAATGCCACACTGTTTTCCTGTTTGGCAGAACCTCACCGACTGGACACGTTGTTGTGCAACCGAATAATAATTGTATCCAGAGTGATTGAAATTACTCATTTTACAGTGTGACGGGTGCTACGCATGGAGCATATTATTGTTCCCCCTCTGGAGCACCTGATGATACTTCAAGTTTTTGTAGGGCTCACACTGTAAGTTTGGTGGCGTTCTTGTTCATTTTCTTTGATTTGTTTTTTTTTTCTTTGTCATGCTGCCTTAATTTGTGTTGGATAAAAATTGCCGTGATTTTAGAAGTATCCCTTTCTTCAGTTTTGCTTCATTATTCGTTTGCCAGTGTATTTACTCCTAACCAAACATATTTCCTACAATGCCTTTTGATTATAAAACATATTTCCGACAAGGTGGCGTAATTGTAGGAGCGCCAATTTAAATATGTTTTGAGTTTTGATAAAATTTTACATAGTTTAAGTGTGTAGTTCAAAAATTAATAAACCCTTAATTTGTATTAAAAAATCTCCATTATTTCAGTAGTTAACTATGGGGAAAAGTCGTAGGTTTTCAAAAAACGTTTTTTGAAAACCTACGGCTTTTCCCCATAGTTAACTACTATCTACGGGACTAACGAAAATAAGCAATTGTTATTCACTACAGTTTAGACGGGTTAAACGGGCTAGATTCTTAGTTCACTCACATTTTTTACGTTGCTTGCGGTTTAAGCATCTCATAAGTAAAACAAAAATCTTATAGGTTTTACTCTTTTTCCAACGCTCAAGACTCTTGTTTAACCTGTTTAAGACACTGCTTATAAACTCTATCATTTTTTATAAGAAATAAAAATAATAATCCAGTAATAAAAAATGTTTAGAGGAACACAGTTCTGTGATAGATATGAGTATTGTAACTTTTTACTAGATACTCCTATAGTGTCTCCACAAAATGCTCATCAACAAACAAAAACGGACTACAAATTTAGCATAAATGATAAGGCTTCGTTTTATGACTGGTATAATGGGTATTTTTTAATCAAGTTTAAAGTAGATAAACTAGCTGACGGAGCAGCACCGGACAACGACACAGTATCTGTTATTTCAGATGTAACAAATTTTCTTAGTCAAATGACAGTCTACCAAAACGGAAAAATAGTTTACGACTGTAATAATTTATCTCTAGCAACTCACGTCAAATCATTGCTTACACTTTCAGATGGTTATGTTAACAGCTTAGGCAAAAACAGCTTTATTTACCCTGATAATGTTGCAATCACTGCTGATAATACAGGATTTGCTACGAGAATAACGTTAACTAATGCAAGGAAAGAAGTAACAGCAGAAATACCACTAA
>MJUU01045467.1:0-15655 GCA_002080025.1 Modiolus philippinarum
TAGGGCGAGACTAATATATGCCAATGACAGGGTATGACCAATGGCAATTGACAAGTGAGACCAAAGGTCAGCGACATACTAAAAATGGCAGATTCATTACACTTCTCTGTTCCGAAACAGAAACGATCTCCGGAACCGGAATCTGAAGGGAAAAATCAAAGACCTTTAACATAGGGCCTATGGGTCTCAAGTGCCGCTATATACTACTTCCGTCTTCCGACATGGCCACCAGTAGCAAAACATAGTTTAACATTGGACCCAGTGGGAAATGCATAAAAAGATCTTCTCCTCTGAGACTGCTTGAACAATTTCAGTAGAATTTTGATATAATAGTCCTTATGTGACCCTCTTCAAAGTTTTATGTTAAATACCTGCCAGCAGGGAACGTAGATTAACTTAGTCCCTTAAGTTTGGAAACTGCATTCAAAAATCTTCTCTGAAACTGCTTGAACAATTTTAATAAAATTTTATAAAAAGTTTCTGATTCTTATGTACATACACCACCAAAGATGGACCATTAATTTGGAATTATAGTGCTGCAGGTCCCAGGTGAGCGATACAGGCTCTTGAGATCCTCTTATTTTTATTTCAGCGGCATTATCGTTTCAGCGACAAAAAGCAGATAAATTCAGCAACATTTTATTTTACAAATTCAGCGACGTTTACCTGTAAAACCAGGAAGTGGAGTACGAGTTTTTGCAGGATATATATTATAAACAGTTGCAAATTTATTGCTCATAGAATGAACTTTTCGTTTTAAAATTGACAGTTGTTTAGACTATCTGTATCTTCGAAGATGAGTGGTCATGGAAGTTTTGTTATGATCCATTAGGTCGTCTTTACATACTTTTATGATCCATCTCCATGTCCAGATTGTTTTTCGTAATTTGTAAACACTCCTGTCGGCCAACGGTTTAGATTAGAAGAGTTCGCGTTTAATTGGTTTAGTCCAGTTGGATAATGTTTAGGCCAGTTGAGGAATATGTTAACAATGTTTTTTATTTTAAGTAACATTTGAAAATGTTTTGTCCCGGTTCAGAGTAATGTTTAGGTATGGTTTTTGATATTTTTTGTCCCAACGAAGAGTGTACTAAGTGGATATTTTGTTTAATGAGATTTATTCCGTTAGGATAAAATTTCACTGTTATCCTATCTCTAGATATTGTTTCGCCATGTAGATACTATTGTTGTAACATTTCTAATCCCCAGATATACCGAAGTTACTGTGAATTTAGTTTCTGCATATGTATATTTCAACAACCTATGTCTTTTCAGTGCAGATTATATCTAAACGTTTGGAAGACCATAAACTCTAGGATGTTTCAAAACTGATAGAGAACAAATAATCAATACGACCTAAATTTTGCATTAGGGAGATGCTCTTTAGTTTCTAACAAAATTTACAAAAATTTAGATATTGTAAGGTTCACAATAGAATCGGCTTTCGGGTCAGCACCGAAATACTGACTACTGAGCTGGTGAATACCCCCGGGAACTAATAGTCCACCAGAGGCATCGACTCAGTGGTAACAAATAACCAAAAATACCGAAGTAACTGTGAATTTAGTTTCTGCAAATGCGCATTTCGACAACTTACAAAATGTATCTTTCTTCATTGCAGATTATATCTAAAAGTTTGGAGGATCATAAACTCAAAGATGTTTCAAACTGATAGAGAACAAATAACCAATATGCTCTAAATGTAAATATGTGTTTTAGTTGGGATAAAATAATTTGTCACATTTGAACATTTACCTTCACCTAAACAGTAAATTTATACATATTCAATGTATGGTAAAAGTCGATGTAACGAAGTGTGACTAAAATGTGAATTATGAAAGTGCGACTAAAATGTGACTTGTGTAAGTATGACTAAAATGTGACTTGTGAAAGTGTGACTAAAATGTGACTTGTGAAAGTGTGACTAAAATTAGACTTGTGAAAGTATGACTAAAATGTGACTTGTGAAAGTATGACTAAAATGTGACTTGTGAAAGGATCCTTCGTATTTTAAAGACGAATAATTTTTAAGTTACCATACTGTTTAAGTTACCATACTGTTTAAGTATTCAGTCCTAGAAAATAGACCATTCTGGTGTTATTTCAACCTTAATCTACTTTGACTTTTGTAATCCCTCACAGGTTCCATTCACGTGACCTTTGTGAGCCCCATTCTACACAAGTTAAATTTATTCAAAAGGGCTTAACACTTTCTGTATGAGTTGCCAACGTTTATGCAAAAAATAAGAATTCAATCGACCATAACCAAGAGAATCTTGGTAAATAATATGATAGAAATATAGCATGGTGGTGAGATCATTACAGAGATCTGACGGGAGCATATTGACACAGGACCCTAGTTATTTAATCAAGATTTATCTAAAAGTGCAATTTTAAGGGAGTACGAGTGTCAGAAATTTTGTAATTAGAATCAAAATGCTGACCTTTTGTTTTGAAGAACTTTGCTAATATATCAACATGAGCAAAAAAATTTGAAAGTCCATGTAAGATTTTTCAGTTTTAGTAATAGGTCGTCAAAGTTTCGGCGAGAAGCAGCTCTCTAGAGTTTTCCTTCAATTCTCATTAACTGTTTATACCTATAAATATATTTAAATATAATTGGAAGTTTTATAAAATTTTATACAAGGTCTATTTTATGCATTTTAAGTGACTTATGACCAAGAAAATATGATACATGTGCAAAAAATATTTACCCCATTTAAATGGATAAAACCCGAGGATATCGAATGCTTCTACAATCTGACTTTCATACTCACTTAAGAACGTTTATAAATTTCGTTTTCTAATACCATGATTCTCAAACCATTATCATTTCCAAGTAAAAATTTCAGATTTCAGAATGGATTCTCATTTTCAGTTTAACGGGTAAAAGTCCGGGAAAGTTTGTTCCATACAAACATGGATCTTGGACGCACTCCATCTTCAAACGTCAAGCGGAAAAGGCCATGGACCTCAAGATTGGTGCGTACCTATGGCCAATTTTTGAAGCTGACCCTATCTGAAGTTTTATCACGTGGATGAAAATCAATTTGATTCACATATTTACCAATATATACCTTTGTGATAAAAAAGATTGTACTTTTGTGACAAAATTTTGGTTGTGTTTGATCTAGACTACGGAATTTCACGTCAACTTTGGACAATTTGGTAAGAAATGAAATTTAAACAAAATGGCACGAACGTATTAATGTACAGTTATGGTCTTCAACAGAAAATAAAATAGTCAAATTGAGAGATAAAGGGTTTTAACAGATCGACTTGTCACCGGAAGTAATACTTCCAGTCTGCTGTTGTATCCGGAACAATCAGGTCCACCATAGTATGGGATTGTGACCCAAGCTTACTATTGTGTTAGTACGGCGACAGAAAACGAGCCAGGATTCCACGATAGGTTCACCACTAATTGCATACCATAAGAATAGTATACATGCATTGGGAGAAAAATCAATGGAACCATGTGTGTGTTTACCTTAAACTTTTCATTGTCATGTCAGTAAAAATTTGCATCAAATTTTCATAAATCGATTATTTTATCTACTCTTTGGATGAATCTGAAACTTAGTATTTGTGATCTTTAACGATATTTTAAAAAAGATGGAATTAGATATGACATTCTTATAAAACGTTTGTAGACATCGTAACAAACAGAAATAAATCCATATATCACTAACGTCTGGCATTACAGATTTGAGATATACAAATTACTAGTAATTTTATATCATATGCGCAAACGTACAGACGCACGCACTCAATCATGTACAAGAAAAATACGTCTAAACCAAACATTTGCAATATATATTGGAATTTGCAATAAAAGGCTCTTTTATCCCTGGGTTCTTTATAAAGTAATCATTATTTTAATAAAGGTGTAAGAAATGAGAAAATAAGAATGTGGACACAGTTAAGAGCTTGTCACAGTATCTAGATGGACACAATAAGGAGCTTGACACAGTAATCAGTTGGGCACAAACTAGGGGCAATAAATAATAGTCCTTTTGATCCCTGAAAGTTCGGAACTGTAAAAGTTATGCTAAATCTGTTGACATACCACTGAAAGCTTGTAGATGAATCCAAAGAAAAAATCGAATCGAAAATGACTAAAAACAAAGATTTTACATATTTTGAAAAATTTGCAATTTTGACCCCTTTGACCCCTATTAGCGCAAAAATGGTAATAGATACAAAAAATTTGTTGATTCTCCGAAAGCTTCCAACAAGAAGAATCCAAAGAAAAAAAACATCAAAATCCAATGAAAAGTAAAGATTTTACATAATATGAAAAATTGCAATTTTGCCCCCCCCCCTTGACCCCGTATATCTCGGAAATGGTAAGAGATACTCCAAAACTGCTGACATTCTACTGAATACTTATAACAAGAGGAATCCAAATATAAATTCCATCACAATCTGATAAAAAAAAATAAAAATTTAAGGTGATAGGCACATTTGCAATTTTGGCCCCTTTTGGCCCTCAAGACGAATTGTCAAAAATCTAATGGTTATGCGCTAATTAATTTTTCATTAGGAATCCACTGCAAAAAGCTGCATCAAAATCGGACAAAATTCAGAAATTTATATTTTTGAGACTCGCCCCTTTTGTGCCCCAGGTACATCCGACATGAAATCCGTTCATATACATTAGATTGGAAATTTCCTCAGAAACCCCTTCAAAATATAATAAATAATAAAGATTCCACAGCAAAATATATGAAAACACCCAATTTGTCCCTTTTGGCCCTTTTTGAAAACGGGCGGGGCTACAAAATCAAAAACCAATCCCATGTTTAATTTTATGCCAAGAAACATTGTTAAAATTTGGTAAGGATTGGTGAACTGGAACTAAAGTTATTTCCCCAAAAACAAAAGTGTCTACAGACGACAACAACGACAACGCCAACAGCACCATACCATTATACGACCTAAAAATTTTTGCGGTCGTATAAATATAGATTATAACATGCCATTTTTCATATCAGACCCGTTATCAGCCCTAGGTCAGTATATCAGCCCGAGAGCCGACAGGCTCGAGGGATGATTTTGACCATGGGCTGATACTGGGTCTGATATGAAAAATTGCTTGTTATGATATTTTTATCATATGTTTCAAACTAGAAATACATTCACAATTTCATACACAATCTCAAAAGTTTATTTTCAGGAATCGCAATTTTGAGTTCAAACCTTAAAACGTTCAATATTGAAGACAGCATTTTGTTTGTGAAAATTGATTTAAGATGAATTGAAAATAAAAAATTCGGGTATGTTTCAAATGTTTAAAAAAATGAATAGATATTTATTTGAAAAGATAATAAAAAAATCAATTTTGTGTAGCGTAAAATCTATTGAAAAAAATGATAATACAGTTACGGATTTATCGTGCGATATAAACCGGAAGCAGTTGATATAAACCGGAAACAATTGTAACAAAAGTCGTATCACACGGTTGCGAACAATTTGAAGATAGTTGGACTAAATACCAAAATCGACAGCATTATCAAGGGGTAAAATTCTGCTGTTATTTTATATAAACATATGATAAAAATATTTAACCCAGATACAAGAGAACAAGTAAAAATGCTAGGCTCCTTTTTAAAACTGCCAGTTGCACTGAGGACTGGGATTTGTTAATTATGTTTGTTCATTGAATTGTATACTATATTAATTTTGTAGCCATTGGCCAATAATTGGGCATAAAGTTGTTCAATAAAAGAATGAAAAAATAAATAAGTCATTTACTGAAACAGGGTTGTTTTAGTAAGTTTTCACAAAATATGGTAATCAAGCAATCAGGAAAGGAAGTCTGATAATTAATATAGAGTAACAAATAAGAAAATACCGAAGTTACTGTGAATTCATTTTCTGCATATGCGCATTTCGACAACTTATGTCTCTTCAATGCAGATAAAATCAAAAAGCTAAAGACAGAGCTATGCAGGAGGGAGATACTCCTTAAGTGTTAACAACATATTCTTGAATTTAGATATTACATGTTTTGTTATAAAATCGGTTTTCGGGCCAGCACCGAAGTACCGGCTGCTGGTTTGGTGAATACCCTCGGGGACTAACAATCCACCACCAGCAGTGGCATCGGTATAACCAACTCTTCTGACTTATTTTTACTTTCTCTTTCATCCTATTTTTTGTTCTTTCATTTTTCTTTTCAAACCGGTCTAGCCTTCGCTATGTTCATTTTTTTCTCAATAAAATAGAAATGTTATAATAATATGTAAATATAATATACTGTTTATTTGCATATATGTATTTGTATTGGAGAAGAGACTTTCAGAGCTCACGTTTGTGTCTGATCCATTGTTATGTATCTGTTTTGACAATAAATAAGTTTAAAGTAAAGTAAAAGTATCGGTCTAACCAACTTATCGCCTTGTAATCATATAAATACATAATCAGGTAATCAGGTAATCAAGAAACTCTATGAAGACATAATCAGGTAATTAAGAAACTCTATGAAGACTCATCCCTTTGTTTTGAGTCCTCCCATTGTTTATTGTTTTGCTTTGATCTGCACTGAAGAGACATAAGTTGTCAAAAGAGCCATCAGTAGAAATTTTTACGATAAATACAAAAAATACCGAAGTTGCATAAAAACAGTAAATTTCGTTATGCTGTACACGTGTGTCAAGGAGTAACCTCTCATCAGCAGCATTAAAATCAAATAATATGGAAAGCCATTATCCAAAAGTAGTCAAAAAAAGAAGTACTCATTTCCAAAAATATCGAAATAGGAAACCAAATCCAGTATCAAGGACATCTACAGAGTGTCATACGCGGAATGAAGCTTTGAAGTATGCTTAAGAGGTTATTTTTTTAAATAACTTCGGTATTTTGTTATTTACTATTTTTTATATTACACAAATTAAGAGATCGATGATAATTGACAAAAACATATTCCTACCTTTCAGTAAAGTCTAAAAACAAGACAGTATGTCCTATATAATCCAGAATCTGACAGTGTTGATGATGATTGTACTAAATAATCACAGAAATACTACCCATTAATTTTAATGTTAGTAAATATAGAAAAGTCATGAACTTGTAATTTATATCATTTACTGTACAATAATATATATCATATTGTTATAGACATACAGCTGTCTATAAATAATGCCTTATTCCAATATATGTTTTATAGCCATTAAACTTATTATCCTTTCACATTATGTGGTATTATTTTTGAATAGTCCTTTATGCGATGGAAATGTCTATTTCCCAAGCTCAGTTATGCAGAACTGATGCAATTTTATGTTTTGTTACGATGAGTGTTGGATAAAACCAAATTGCTGTATTATTTCAAATGGAACTTCATGGTAATTAACATTGATCACCCAAACACTGCTTAATGTTTCATTCTGTCTGCACTGAAGGGACGTAAGTTGTCGAGATAAAAATCTACAGAAATTAAATTTACTGCAGTTTTGGCATTTTGTCGTTTTTTAGCTCACGTGGCCAAAGGCCATGTGAGCGTTTGCCATCACTCGGCGTCCGTCGTCCGTCCGTCCGTCCGTTAACTTTTATTCAAAGATCTTCTCCTCTGACACCACTGGGCCAATACTGACCAAACTTTGCCTGCATCATCACCAGGGTATGCACTTTCAAGTTTGTGATTTTTATGTCCGTAGACGAAACAACATGGCCGCTGTTACTAAAAATAGAACATGGGGGTAAATTGCCGTTTTTGCAAATTGCTTAAAAACCGTTACAGATATCAAAAATTTGACTGGGATAAAATGATCAGCATGATGAGATCTACCCGCCCTACAATTTTGGAGAATATCAGATAACCCGTCTTAGAGTTATTGCCCCTTTTCTGTAAAATTTTCGTTTTTTGTTACTTTTAGTCTTATATATTGAAAATGGTAGAAGATAGAAGTAAAGTTTATATAACAGAAATGGTCAGCATAGTAAGATCTACATGTCCTGCAATTTTGAAGAAAATCTGACGACCCACATAGGAGTTATTGCCCCTTTTTCTTCGAATTTTCAAGATTGTTTAACATTTTCACTTTTATTTCAAAAACTGTTATAGAGGTTAACTGTAATGCAAAAGTGTTGAACTTTTCAAGGACTGCAATTTCTACATATGTCCAGCAGGTTCGCATCTCATCCAAGATGGCCGCCCCTAGGGAACATAGTTTATTATAGGACCCTATGGGATATGCATTCAAAGATCTTCTCCTCTGAAACCACTGAGCCAATGGGGACTAAATTTTGCCACAATAGTCCTCAGGTGGTCCCCTTTAAAGTTTATGATTTTTGTGGTTGTACCTCATCCAAGATGGCTGCCAGTGGGGAACATAGTTTAACATAGGGACCCTATGGGAATAGCATTAAAAAATCTTCTCCTCTGAAACTACCAAGCCAAATTGTACCAAACTTGGTAACAATAGTCCTTTGGTGGTCCCCTTTAAAGTTTGTGATTTTTACGTTCGTACTTCATCCAAGATGGCCGCAAGCGTGGAACATAGTTTAACATTGGACTCTATGGTAAATGCATTCAAATGTATTCTCCTCTGAACCTTAACTGAGCTAATTAGAACCAAATTTGGATTCAATTGTCCTTGGCTTGTCCCCTTTAAAGTTTGATTTTATGTCCGTACCTCATCCAAGATGGTCGCCAGCATGGGATATAGTTTAACATAGAACCCTATGGGAAATGTATTCAAAGATGTTCTTCTCTGAAACTACTGAGTCAATTTGAACCAAACTTGGTCACAATATTCTTAAGGTGGTCCCTTGAAAGTTTGTGATTTTTATGTTCGTACCTCATTCAAGATGGCCGCCAGCAGGAACATAGTTTAACATAGGGACCTTATGGGAAATGCATTCAAAGATTTTCTCCTCTGAAACTACCAAGCCAAATTGAACCAAACTTGGTCACAATAGTCCTTGGGTGGTTCCCTTTAGAGTTTGTGATTTTTACGTTCGTAACTTATCCAAAATGGCAGCCAACGTGGAACATAGTTTAACATAGGGACCCTATGGGAAATGCATTGTCTTCTCCTCTGAACCTACTGAGCCAATCGGAACCAAACTTGGTTACATTTGTCTTTGGGTGGTCCCTTTCAAAGTTTGTGATTTTTATGTTTGTACCTCATCCAAGATTGAAACTGTAACATCTGGTGAACTGATTTATAGTATGAATGGGTTGTCTTTTAGGACAATGAATAAAGCCAGTCACCAGGTGAGCGATACAGGCTTATGTAAGCCTCTAGTTTCTAATCACGTGCGGCAGCAATACACTTCCATACACTTGTAATATAGCCCCTTTTCATTTCTTATTCCGGCACTTGAATCGATTTTCATGGGCTCCGTCTTTAGAGCTGCCAGATACGCCCCAGGTGGTGGATATAGGAATGCCTGTCTATGCGGGGTAGTCAGGTCATAATACAGCAAGTCTGGCCGAGAACCATTATAGTCTAGCGATGTAGAGAAACGCCACGCCCATGCAGTAAAAAGATCCCTTCTATATTTTTCTTCGGAGTGCAGCCTTCTGAGTCAGTATAGAAGACTAAATTTCCTGCCCCTACCAATTTATCCCCTTTTCCATTGGCAATGAAAACTCATTGCCCTTCTATCTTTACTTCTTTCCGCTTACTTTTGTATTTTTTTCAACCATTTTGTTCTAGTCCTGATTTAAATGAAATATTGATCACTGGACTCCAATCATTCATTTATTGTCCTTTTCACATACTTTTTTTGCTGATTCCCCATTTCCAATAGGGTTCTTACCAATTTTTTGTCCTTGTCACATAGTGTTCTTCTCATTATATTATGTTTGGTTTTTTTTTTTATTGTATGTTTATATATGCTTTCAACCCTTACGGGTACAAATGTGCATTTCTAAATAAAGATAACATAAAGATAACATATTATAACTTGTTATCGGCTTTCCTTGTCTTCGGTTTTCATTTGCCGATAAATTTTAAGAAAATTTTCTTATATTTAAACATTGTAAGTTTCCAATTAAAATCGGTTTTTGGGTCAGCACAGTAGTACTGACTACTGGGTTGTTGATTAACCTTGGGGACTAACAGACTACCATCAGAAGCATCGGCCCAGTGGTAATAAATCACAAAGAAATGAGGTAAATGTAAATTTTGCTTCTGGATATGGCCATTTCGACAACTTATGTCCCTATAGTGCAGAACAAATCAAGACATTTAGAAGACCAAAATTGAAATATCTGATAGAGAAAATCAAAAACAGAAAGATCTAAATGAAATGTCAAAACCAGCAAAGGACAGAGCTATGCACAAGGGAGCCACTCCTTAATTTGTCTAAGGGTTAGAAATGACATTCCTACTATGTATTGGCTTCCTAAACTACACAAAAATCCTTTCAAATTTCGTTTTATTTCGGCATCAAGTAAATGTTCAACTACACATATTTCTGTGTTATTGACCAGTGCACTTACTACCATAAAAAATCTCGTCACCAACTTTAGCAACAAATGTTATGAATACAGTGGAATTAAATACTTTTGGAGTGTTAAAAATTCGGTAGAAGTTTTGGAAAGACTTCGATCTGTTAATGAAGCATACACCTCCGTCGATAGCTATGATTTTTCTAACCTCTATACTACATTACCGCATACACTCATCAAAGAGAAATTTTCGTATTTTATCAAATGGTCCTTCAAAAAATCAGGATGTACGTACATTTGTTGCAATACATTTAAATCGTTTTTTCAGTGACGACGAACATGACAAATATACCAATTGGACTTGTCAGGATATGATAAAAGCATTAAATTTTCTTCTTGATAATATTTTTGTTCGTTTCGGTGATACAGTCTATCAGCACAAAATAGGTATTCCTATGGGTACCAACTGTGCACCTCTCATAGCAGATTTATTTCTTTATTGCTACGAGTCCCAATTCATGGCAAAAATTCAAAAAGACCCTTCTAAACAGCATTTAGTGGATAGATTTAACAATACATATAGATATTTGGACGATATTTTGTCTTTAAATCATCCTGAATTTTCTAAATTTACAGATGAAACTTACTTTAAATAAATCCAATAGCAGCAGTGATTATGCTCCTTTTCTTGATCTTGATATATCAATAAATCAAGGAAGTTAAACACTAAGGTTTATGATAAAAGGGATGATTTCTCATTCCCTATAGTCAATTTCCCCCNTCCGTTAGCCCCTTCTTACGGGGTCTACATTTCACAACTTGTTCGATATGCACGAGTATGTAGTAATGTTTCTGACTTCAACGACCGAAATCTTTGTCTCACTGAAAAACTTCTGCATCAAGGGTTTAGATATCATAAATTGATAAAAACATTCTCTAAATTTTATTATAGATACATTGACTTATTAAGAAAATTTGGTTCTACATGCAGGGCTCTTATACATCAGGGCATTTCACATCCAAACTTCTATGGAAATATCATTTACAAAGCGCATAAATTCAAAAATTGTCCTTCCAAACTTATTAATCCGTTGAACAAACTTATTCATAAAGGATATAAATACAGCATTGTTGTTAAATCTTTACTTCTGGATTTGTTGGCAAAAATATTGATCATCTCCTAAATGCTTTACACCATAACTAAATTTAAACAAGTTTTCATATTGGCAGTATTTGGCATTGCACAATATCATGTTCTTCTTTCATAATTGATGATGTTGTTATACCAAATCTATTTAGAAGTATTTCAATTGAAATTTCATATGTAAGAAGGCTTGATATCATACTCAACGGAAATTATGTCCTTAGCTAGCTGTCAGTAACTGCGAGCATTTGTCCGGACAGTACCTGTGTGTATTGTCTTCATGTTTTATGTACTTCATTATAAGGGTACTCGTCTTGATAAGTTGGACTTTTTTCTAGTTTGATTTTTACTGTGAGTCTTTTTGTGTATTTATTTTTAGCCATTCACCACACATAGGGGGAGGGTTTGAATCCAAGAAAACGAGTTTAACCCCACCGCAATTTTTGCGCCTGTCCCAAGTCAGGAATATGTTGGTCATTGGCTTGTCCTTGTCTTCTTATAAAATTTTAGTTTCTTGATATTTGGGTTATTGGATGTGGTTTGTTTCTATTGATTTATTCACTTTTTTACCTTTTCAGGGCCATTTAGGGCTTACTATATGGTGTGAGGTTCCTCACTGTGTTGAAGACCATATGGCGACCCCTAGATGTTTTGTTTTTTGTCGTTTTAACCTGGATATGGGATGTTATCTCCTTGACATTTACCCCATTTCCTCTCTTTTTCATATTTACCAGTCAGGCTTCTAATAAATCTTTTAACACTATATTATACCTGGTTGCATGACGGGTGTCATGCGTGGTGCAAATCATGCCTACCCTTCCAGAGCACCTGATGATACCTCAAGTTTTTGCAGGGGGTTTCCACTGCTAGTGCTTAAGTTTTGTGGCGTTCTTGTTCATTTTTGTTTATTTGTTTTGTCTTTGTCATACTGTCTTAATTCGTGTTGGATATGAATTGCCATGTTTTTTGGATTTTTTGATTTTGAAATCCCCCCCTTTCCTCCCTTTTCCTTCGGTATTCATTTGCCGATGTATTTTAAGAAAATTTTCTAATATTTAGACATTGTAAGTTTCCAATTCAAATCGGTTTTCGGGTCAGCACCGTAGTACTGACTACTGGGTTGGTGATATCCCTAGGGGACTAACAGACTACCATTGACCCAGTGGTAATTAATAACAAAGAATGAAGTAACTGTAAATTAAGTTTCTTCATATAGCAATTTCGACGAAACCCAAGATCGAATTGACATAATTTCAGTGAAAGCGTGAATGACATTTTCGTTTTGGGGAGTATGAGTGTCAGAAAATTTGTAATAGAAGGACAACTCTTGTCCTTTGTTTTGAAAAGCTTTTGCTAACAGAATAATATATGTAGAAACTGAAAATCCATGAAAGACTTTTTTTATATACAAGACTTAAAAATTTTGGCGGGAAAATGTTCTCTCTAGAGTTTTCCTTATCTTTCCATGAGCTGTTTATATACCTTAAAATATATCAAAAATATAAAATTGGAAGTTGATAAAATTTTATATTTTGTGTATTTTGAAGTGATCTGGTCTCCTTAATTATGATCCATGTGAAAAATATAACTTTATAACCCTGTTTGAATGCAACCCCAAGGATATTGAAAGCTTCTGAAAACTGAAGTTTATACTCCCATAAGGAAGAAGCCTTTCAATATCGCTGAATATCTACTAGAGTTAAGTGATTTCAAAATACTATTATAAAAACTAGCCTTTGGTGATTACATGTTTTACTCTAAGTTTTTTGACATTACTATTCATTTCAATCGACAAATAATTTTCCATATGATTCAAACATTTCCGTTTTGCAAAAAGCGTGCTAATGTATTTTTAATTGTTGCACTTCGAGACACGTGCTTCGAGATGTTTAACAGAAGCGGTAACTTAAGCATGTCAGTAAATATTACATTATTTAGTTGTATCATTGATAAATTTATAAATATTTAAGTATCTTTGATAAGATATTGATGTGCTGCGAAAAAAATGAAGTAAAAATATATATATGATACTATATTCCAAACGTTACACTATCTATAATGAAGGGTACTAAATCATCAAATAACATGAATAGATAGTGAAAATCAGCATCGGAAAATATTCAGTTCCTTTCTGATTTTTGAAAGCAATACTATAGTATTATTGTATTTGCATTGGTAAGCCATATTGGCACGAGGCGTTAGTCGAAGGCCATGTGACTTATCGAGGATCTATAACTATGCCAATATGAAAAACATCACACAATGACACCTTTATTAATTAACTTCATTTCCATTAATTATATTAGTTGCTTTCCAATATTTCTCTACTTTGTATTTTAAAAGACTGCGTCCTGTCAGAGCACGGCAACAGACGACAATTTACGCACTATTGGCTTATTTTAAGGTTTTCATAACGATTGGCGATAAATCATTAGGAGTTATGATAAACCTCATATTGGACTAGGCCAATATGCAAAAATCTATATATTGGCCTAGTTTAGGTCATGTTGGCATACTTTTGCCATCCGTATTGAAAATGCAGTTTTAACTATATTAAGTCAAATACACTTAATTAAAATTTTTTTATTAAACGCTACAACTGGCCCTAAAACTCTATTATCCCCCCCCTCAAATCCACCAGAAATCAATCTTTGCTGACTTGTTTATACTTGTGCTTTAATCTGTACTTCATCCATATTTCATTTCATTAAAAACTTTTGATACACTGCTGTCACGGTGTACTTACTGTCTGTAATCTGAACAGTACCCAAGGCATTTGAATTTTGTTCACGTAGATAAATTTCGGAAGACAAAATATTTAAGATAAAAGCAAATCCTTATAGAGACAATACAGATGAGAATTGAGGAAAACAAATTGAGAAAACAGGACAAAGATTAAACACAAACATGAACAAGAACGCCACAATGACACCCGTCAAATACCAAATGAACAGTCCGGTTTTGAGTAATCTTTGGTGTTTGTCGATTCGACAATAAATCTGGATCAATGAAAATTGTCCATTTCCCTTTGCGATATCGTAAAATTGTAACAATCGTTTACGTTATGATGACGACTGAAAAACTTCTTCACTGATATTTGCAATAGTGGTTGCAACAATACAAGAATCTGATGGGCAGTATACAATGTATATACTTTTAGTGTTCTAATTTATTTTTTCTCCCTATTATTATTGTTATTTATCTTATTTTTACTGAGTCATATTTAATGTCTTATTTTTGGAGCAATAATGGTCTTTCATAGCTCTTTCCCCTTTTCTTAATCCAAAACCGTTGATATCGTTAACACTGTCGTGTATACCCTACACGGAATGGTTGATGTAAACACTACGGTCGCTAGGTTATACATGTAGTAACATGATGTATTAATATAAACAGGAGAATTTGTATTATTTCAAATTTGACACTGAATCAATAATTGACCTGCTGCTAAATGTCTAATGGGATAGTATTCTTGTAGAAGGAATTATTGATGGCCTTTGGGATACATTTGTTGGTTTTAATATAAATTGCTGGCATGAAAAAAAAACATGTATATACGAAAGTCTAATCACATAGGCTTGTTCCCGTCCTTAGAAAAAACTCTTCAAAATTACATCTTTTGAGTTAGAGATCTAAAAATTTGTCAGTCGACATGGTATTTTTTTCACTAGGTGTTAACACTGACAACACTTTACTTCATGAATATTAGATGCATTGAGTCCTTCTGATTTTTGCTATTTAGCTTTAAGACAATGTTTCTTCATAATTTCTCCGGCAAATATTTTCTGGTCCTAGATTTATTATGAATTTTTGGGGATTAAAGATTGATACTTCATTTACATCATGCATTTGTGTAAAAATACCATGAAAACTGAATTATGCTAATAAAAACCAAACCATACTTTGCATTTTCAGATCTTGATTGCGGATTGTTAAACTTGACTTAGATTTTACTGCAGAGAGTATGCCTATCAATCCGAAGAATGTTGTATTCCTTGTGCACAGGTATGCTTTCATTACCAGTAATTTATATTGCATGGACAAATAAATCCGAAACGTCTTATCCCAAAGGTCATCAATAATTCCTCCTCCAAGCAGTCTATCCCATT
>MJUU01045468.1:2249-23349 GCA_002080025.1 Modiolus philippinarum
TGTAAGGTCCATTATAATTGTTCTGTCTGTAACTATCTCTATTATATGTACTAGTTGATCCACCTGTGCTTCTACCCCTTGAGTTTGGCTTTGGATTCTGTGGCTGATAATTTCTGTTCTCTTTAATTGACTGGATGTCAGCTGCCATTTGTTGTGTGGTTAAACGTAAGTCATCATCAGCTGATTGTGGATTCTGTTTATTTCCTTGGGCCATCTTAACATGGGTTGATTTGGTTTCCTTCTTTATGATGTCCGACTCGTGTTCTCTCATTTCCTTCTTCAGTTTCTCAAAGTCGGTGATCATATAATGCAGGTGCCCCGATGTATCCTTCAGTGTCTTGTTAAGTCCACTCCAGAACATGGAACACAACTTCTCGTTCATGTCTTCAGGACGGACCATGTTCCTCTCTTTAGCCTTGAAAAGTATATCTTCAAGTCGGTTTGCCCAAGTCGTAACACTCTCTTCAGGTTTCTGCTTTGCGCTGTAGAAGTCTTCCATCAGCTTGTCTCTCTGGACAGAAAGTCCATATGTGTTTTCCAATCTCTGTAGTAATGTATCCAACGATGCATCAACTCCCAGTCTCATTGCTACTCGGGCTGCATCTCCTTTCAGTGAACGACGCACTGCCATTTCCATTAAGTGTGGTGCAAGTTTGGATTTCCTTAAAGAGTCGACTTCATATTTCCAAATGTCGTACTGAGCTTCACCCTTTCCAGGCTCTCCAAAGAAGGTAGATATCTTTGGGTAGTAGTTGGCTATCTCACGACCTGTGATTAAAGGTGCTGGATATGATACTGTTGGTGCTGTGGAAGTGGGCTGTGTAGCAGGTGCTTGAGTGACGGCGTCACTCCCATCATTGGTACCAGTAGTAACAGTATCTGGTTTTTTAGTCTCTGTTTTCATGGTAGCTGCCACATACTGAGTCATCCATTCTCTAAGAGCTTCAGGACTAGTTACTTTAGGTCGAGTACCCGGCTTCTGGAAAACAGCTATTAACTTCCTGTTCTTCTTGTGACAATTCCATGTCCCCTAACTCCTCAGGATCTTTTGATGCCATAATAAAATGATATAAAATAATACCTGCAAGTCAATGAAAACAAACAAAAAATAGTTCCTATAAATATAAAGGACTGTATAGAATGGTCTTTTCTATCAACTGGCTAGTGAACCTGTAATAAAAATTATCTGGATTCTCTCTGAAATAAATATTAAATTCAAAATCTATATCTATCAGGATCAGAGAATCTGTATAGAATAAATAGTATTAATACTGGCCAATATCATGCACATATTACTCATGTGAAGGTATATGTTGTGTATACTCATGGCAAAATTAATCATAGGAATGTATACTCATGGCAAAAGTAGTCGTTGGAATGTATACTCCTGGCAAAAATTAGTCATGGGAATGTGTACTCATGGCAAAAAAAAAGTTGTGGAAATATATATACACATGGCAATAAGTAATTTGTACTCTATATCAACACAGTTGACTACAAAACCAATGCTGAAATATAAACATCAATGGATATGCAAACAAATAATTACAAATGTCAAGTTGAAAATAAATCAAACACCAATATATAAATACTCTTAATGTATGACTTGTTACTTTCTTGTTACTGCTTACAACTCAATATGTATTCTATTACAAAAGGTATTCTATTACAATAGGTATTCTATTATAATTCAAGTGATGTTGGTATTCTATTACAACTCAAGTACAAGTATAATATATCGGTATTCTCTGCTGTATCTCGGTATTCTTCTGTTAATAAGTATTCTTGTTACTTGTTGTTTTTATTAAACTATATGTTCCTTCTAACTATGTTCTATAAAGTACTTGTTCCACTTTAAGGACGCAGTTACATGTATGTGTTTGATCTACACTGGTATCATGACAAAGTTACAATAACTTGGTGATAAGGTACCTTATACCAATGTTGCAAAGTCTATGTGTGATATAGCTGTTGCTTCTAATATAATAGATCTAATACAAATACACAACAATTCTACCTGTTTCCAATATACTAGCCAGGAACTGTTTCTCAAAATATCGCGACTGTAATGTTGCAAAATATCGCGGCTGTAATCGAACAAATGTCACGGTACAGCTGTACGAAGCGGTGTAATGCAAAAGTGACAACTTATTTTTACATAACTACAGCTAGCAGGTTCTTCAAGTAATAATAAAATAAATAAATCTATTTACAAATAAACAAGTGATTCCAGGTGAGGGTCAAGTATCAATAATCAAAGTTGAAAAGGCTAAAGCTTAATCAACAAACACAAGTCCAAGTTGAAAAAGACAAGTGAGAGAAAAAAAAATAATAATAATAAATTATCAAAGTCCAAGTTCACACTAAGAAATGGGAACTAAATATCAAAGTCCGATAGACAATGTGCAACTAGATGTGTAAGTACAGTACCCGATCTCAAGCGAATAATTTAAACTTGAGTCAACTTCACATAGTGCAAGACCTCAATGTAAACAACTAAGTACCAAAACCGGATGTACCTAAATTCTGAACCGGATGTCGTCAAGGGAGGGGGGTATAAAAAAAATATAGGTCCCCAATTCAATATCACTCTAAGTTCATACACACAAAAATATATACACTCAGTACGTAAATCACAAAGACATTAAACATAAATGCACTAAAGCTAGATGTTACATGCAAAGCAACACAAAAATAAAGCTGACAAATACAATGCAAAAAAAAGTATCATGCAATAAGCTATTAAGCAATGATTTTTTTAAACAAAAATAAACTAAATCTCTACGTAAAATATTGTTTCTAAATTCAAGCTAAATAATCATAAATATGCTGAACTCAAATAAACATAAATGCAAATAAGCACACAAACACAAAGTTACCTTAATTTGAAACATGTAGTCAATCCAGAAAACACAAAATCCAACGATGGTTTGTTGACAATCTAGTTGAGTGTCGATCCGGTTCTATAAATAGAATAGGTGATTTCCGCGGAATTCAAGTCACACACACCGATGTTTACAAACAGCTAAGTTCAAGTGCACTATGTAGAACGGCTTTCCTCTGAATTTCCATAAAATACTGGATCATTTACGTTGGGCGCCAGTTGAAACCGGGCTGCTCAGGGCACAAATACCAAAAGATTTCCATTTCCATACTTTATTATGATATACAACAAAAATAACCCTGTAATAACAATATTAAACAGGTAAGTATATAAAACAGACTATAGACACGACATAATGAAATTGACATTCAAACAATACACATTCGAATCAATAAAATCAATACACAATAAGTACGTGAATAAGCGATCCCGTGTATAATTGAAAATAGCTTTCTCTAATGGTAAAAATACATAAATTGAAAATAATTAAATGCTGAATTCGTTGAAATTAAAATGTGAATTATCAATAAAGTAAATAAAGTTGCATGGATGATTTCCTGTACATTTACATTCCATATTCGTTACCGCTGTCAACATGTATATATTTTATCAAGATGAAGGATAGCAATCAGTTTTCTTACTATAGTACATGTGCGCGACATCGCACTATCGTGACGAAAGTAACACAAAAATACAAACTTTAACCACATCGGGACAAAGTATAACATTTACAAACATATTTACAAACATGACATGACATAAACATAAAACATTCAATTACCTGTCTGTGGGATAAGGTTTCACCATAAAAATAAAGGTGGCAAAATAGCTCTCATGGTTCGTACAATACTTGTAACATCATACATCATTACACATCATAACAGGTCTGAAAAATACATAAGTAAGGGGATTCTCACTACTTTGTATATCAATAAATAATAACATTCTGCTATTCGACTAAATTCAAAATGCACAGTACTTTTAGATAATTCATTTAAAACATAATGTCTTGTTTTAAGTTCTTTAAACTCAGTATTATGAAAAATAGCATATTGACCGTATTATATGTATCAACATAACTTCTACTCTGTACACGGGTGCCTAATACGTTAAATTAAAAACAAAAAGGTATCTGCCTCGATCAAAATATCTAAATTATCCATAGGCAGTGATTACTAATACTGACTTTAGTCATTAAATTGATAAAATAAAACTAACATTCATTCATTCACTCGATCATTCATGCATCTGTAAAAATATAGAGACGTCAAGGTCTAAGTTTCCAAAATCACAAAAATACCAATAAAATAACAGAAAATGGATAATTACCTTAATTACAATCAATAAGGCACCAAAAATGGATTCCATGTAATCAAACTTTCAAAGGTATCATCATGGACATACAAAATATAAAATTTGTGAAGAATGGAGAAAGACACATCTGACCATCACAAAGTCCTCAACCTGTTTGAATTTTGCACCAAAAGGTAAGATCCAATCAAAACGAATGAATTCAGAAAGAAAGGAAAGGTTAAACCAATAGAATTCATATTTACAACCAACCAAACAAATAAATTCCTAAAGAACATGTGACATGCCAAGCATGTCAAATAAGGTATGCAAGTATGAAAAATAACTATAGTCTATTTCACAAAGATCAATAAAGTGATCCCATGAAAACGTAATTAAAAATATTAATAAATATACAGAAACAGTTGTTTGAATAAGTATATCTTTATTTCATATATTCAAAGTAATAATACACAACTGTAGAAATTAAAAATCAGTAGAAATCCACCCTGTCACATTATACCAATAAAGCATGTAAAACTTAAGACCGGGCTTAAGATGCATGTATGTGTTATATTTTAACTGAGGCGGCGGACGATTGTTAGATTCATCTACGGCACATTATTTCTGTCCAAGTGTCAAATCTATTGGAAAGTTGTAGGGGCTCCTATTACATATCGAGAGGGGAACCTTTTCTAAGAAGACAAATTCTTCTCAAAGGACAGTTATAAAATCGAAGATATTATATGTAAAGGTAACATTGGAAATAAACGATCTTTAAAATACAAAGAAATTGAGCAATAGATGACCAAATTTATTCGGAAAATTTTTTGACATATGCACAGATGATGCTGCATGGCAATTGAGTATTCCACGGTTCAAATACACAAAAACACATTATTATATCGGGGAAAAAACAAACAAGGAAAAATCAATAAAATAAATATGATCTACTTATCAAAACATATCTTGTTCAGCTTATTTGGCGAATTGCTAGGTCAGAAAAAAGCTCAAGGTCTAAAATACTAGCAAAACCGCATATACTGAAAATTTTGATGTTGTATAAAGCTATAATTTGCATATACATGTATTAATCAATATAACTTTGATAAATAAGACAGATAACAAAAGAGAATATCATATATACACTGATTTTTTTTTCTTCAATTTTTTATATAACTTGCACGCGGAACCAGCTTGGCATTTTGCATGTTGAATTCTTATGAAATCAGTGATCTCTTGTAAAATTATAAGCTTGGTTCCGAATGCAAGGCAGGGCTAAAATTCAGTTGGAATATATCTTATGTTGAATATTTTTTCCATGGGCTCAATGTTACTTGCCTTCAAGAGGGGTATTAGAAATGAACTATTTTCAATGGAATAAAGCAATGTTTTGAAGAAAAAAATCAGATATGGTTAAAATCTACAAATGTTCTGGCGTTGAAGGGTATCAAATAAATTAAGCTTTTACTATATTAGCAAAGTGGTCCTATTTTAAGGACTGAATGCAACCCATCCTTACAAAAAAATACAAAATACCAAAATTTAAATGTATGATCAATATGGGAACTTTTTTCCAAAACAAGTACACCACACTGAAGGAGATACAGACTCCAGTCTTAAATTGTCGTTCATTTGTACTTTTGTTGCAGATGTTTTGAGGTGGAATGTGACCATTTCGATATAATTGCAGATAAAATCAAACATTAGACATCCAGAAATCGAAAGAACGGGAACTAGAGGACAAATAGTGAAAAGGATCTAAATTGAAAGCAAACATCAGATTGGCTATTTTTTATCATCAGCTTTCATACATCTTTCGATTTGTTGTCTTCCCCGTGTTTTGATTTGATTTGCACTGAAGAGACATAAGTTGTAAACATGACCATCTGCAGAAACTAATTTTACAGTTACTTGGGTATTTAGTTATTGAACAGATATTCATTAATCTATGTGTATATTCAGGTGATTTCAATAAATTTAGTTTGGTTGTTAAATTATTCTTGTTTATATCGAAGTACATAAAGTATATAATTATCGTTTATACATTTGACGGATGTTATATCATCTGAAATCATTGAAACACAGACACAAAGGCTCTTGTTCCACAAATATTTAACTCATTTACAACTAAGTAGTATTTGATTTATAACAGGAATTTCTGTCAAAGGATACAGTTTTAGTACTACAAATGTTTTCGACGTTCTTTTAGTTTTAAAATTAATAACAGTTATTTTAGTTCAAACCAAAAGGAAATTTCAACTTCAAATAATAATTTATGACCGATTTATTTGGGATGGTGAAAAGCGTTATGCACTTTAACAACTGTTTTCTGTCTAATCGACCACTTCTAAATTTTAATACTTTACAGAGTTCAAATATAAATCGACCAATTTGGAGTCACTAGGATCAATGCTATAGTCTAAGACAGTTTAAATCTGACCTTTTAGAGTCTCTAGGATCAATATTAATGCTGAAAACAGTTTGAAGAAAAATCCACCATTTCGAGAATCAATGGTATAGCTCAAGGCAGTTTGGAGACAGATCGACCTCTGTCTAACGTATAGGATCAATAGTAATGTTTTAAACAGTTTGAACATGCATTTCACTCTTTCGAGTCACTGAGATGAATGGTAATTAAATTGTGCTATTTCGAGTCACGAAGATCAATAGTAATAGTCAACTGCTGCGTTCAGACGTACATATAATGCGCATCGAATACGTATCGAAAATGCTAATGTAGAAGAAATTTTCAGATAAATCGCCCTCTTTCTAATCTCTTGGATCAGCGGTATAGCCTAAAGAATTGATCTCCTGATGAAATCTCCAGTTTTTGTAAGGGTTCACACTGGTAGTGCTTTAGGTTTGTGGCGTTCTTGTGCTTTTTCAATCATTCTTTTGTCTTTTTAGATGTCTTAATTTGTGTTAAGTGTGAATGCCGTGTTTTTTTGAATTTTTTATTTAGGAGTTCCCCTTCCTCATTGTGCTATGTTTTTTAGGATAAATCTACCACCTTCGAGTTGCTAGGGTCAATGTTAATGTTGAATTCGTTTAAAAATCAATTACTCATATGTTGTAGCCTAAGACAGGTGGAAGATAATCCTCATTCGAGTCACTAGGATACAATTTATCATTGAAGACATTCAAAGATAAATTGTCCACTTTTGAATCACTAGAATCAATGGTATAGCATCATACAGTTCGAAGATATATTGAAAACTTTCTAGTCTCTGGGATCAATGCTAATGCTGAACATAGTCGATCTTTAAAGTCTCAAGCATCAATTTTAATGTTGAAGTTTGAGGGTAAACCATTTTTGAAATGTAAATGCCGAATGCAGTTGGAAGATAAATCGACACGTTCGAAGTCTCAAGGATCAGTTGTTAATGCTGAACACAGTTTAAAGTTAAAGTGACAACTTCGAAGTCTACATGATCAATGCGAATGCTGAAGACACTATGAAGATAAATCAGTCTCTATAAAATGTAAATGCTGAATACAGCTTGAAGATAAGTCAACAAGTTTGAAGACTCGAAGATCAATTTAATGCTGAATAGTTGGAAGATGTATCGATCTGTTTGGAAAGTAAATGCTGAAGACAGTTGAAATAATTCGACAACTTTGAAGGATGATGTTGAAGAGAATTTCAAGATCAAAAGGCTTTAATAAGCAAGCTCATACTAAATTCTTACACATATTTGAATTTCCGGTATCAATTAAGTCTGAATAAAAGTAAACCCGCTCAGATACCAACCTTACAATAATAGAAGCGTTTTAAGAAATCCAGAAATGGGTAAAGTATACATATTTTCATATCCTGACAAACAATAATACCACAAATGCAAGCAACTAAGGAGTTTTATCATATATTTAGTTAGTATTACATAAGTTTTGAATATGTGATACAGAAAGTGATGTCTATCCTGTATCACCATTGATGACGTCAACCCCGTATCGCATACCCTGTATCGCATGGCAAAATCCGTATCGCATACCCTATATCACAACTCAATTCGGAACATGACGTCACAAATCAGAACACCTCGGGTTACATCCGCTTCATGAAGGAACAGACGTCAGCGGCATCTGTTAAGTTAATAAACTTGAAATTTAAAAGGGATAGATTTTATTTGACACATTCTAGTTAAAATATTGAACCGTGGAAAAATTATATTAAATCAAAAATTACAACTGACAAGTTGCAGTAAAAAAATCATACAACAATTCCACAATTATAATAAACCAATTTTATTGTTCTGTCATCTTGAAAGCAAACAAAGGATTTTAAGATTTTAATGCGC
This sequence comes from Modiolus philippinarum, assembly GCA_002080025.1. Classification (NCBI taxonomy): domain Eukaryota; kingdom Metazoa; phylum Mollusca; class Bivalvia; order Mytilida; family Modiolidae; genus Modiolus; species Modiolus philippinarum. The sequence goes on from MJUU01045468.1 coordinate 10,725, forward strand.
AGACAGAGAAAATATATCAAAAATTTTTAAAATCATAACTCCTTATAATGAAGGTATAGTCCTGGATCAAAAGTATTTGGAATAGATGATTTAAAAGTATAATAATAATAAGAAACAGTATTTATATAGCGCCTTATATAATAATAAAACCACTCTAAGGCGCTTTACAATATCCATCAAAATCACACAATGTAATGATATATAAAAATTAAGGAATGACAATAGTAAAAGTAATGACAGTTACTAATAACCAGAGGCTCCCAGGAGCCTGTATCACTCACCTGGCTTTCAGTTGCCTTAATCAAGGAAACATTGTAAGTTATATAGTTGATCTTCAGTTTCTAAAACTTTTTTAGCTCGAACACCTCCAATATCTTGAAATGTTTTTAAAGTCTGATCATGTTTTACTGTTTTTCTTTGTTTGGCTTTTTTTGACAAAAAACGTTCTTGCTAAGGACCACTTTTGACACCAGTTTTGAAGTCGAGACGTCATTTTGTAAATGGCAGTCAACAAACAATTTTCAACATCGGTTTTGAAGTCGCAACATCAATATCTATTTGGAAATCAAATTTCATTGAAATCGGACAATGTTGAATGTTCCCGCCTTTTTTTTTGACGACAATTTTAAAAATGGCAGTCAACGAACAATTTTTAACATCAGTTTTGAAGTTGCGACATCAAGACCTATTTAGAGACCAAATGTCATTGAAATCGGACAATGTTGAATTTTCCCGCCATTTTTGGCGGCCATTTTGAAAATGACGGTCAAGGAACAATTTAACACCGGTTTTGAAGTCGCAACATCAATATCTATTTGGAAGCCAAATTTCATTGAAAATTTTCCCGTCTTTTCTGGCGGCCATTTTAAAAATGGTGGTCAACAAAAAAATTTTAACATCAGTTTTGAAGTTGCGACATCAAGACCTATTTCGAAACAAAATGTCATTGAAATCTGACAATGTTGAATTTTCCCGCCTTTTTGGCGGCCATTTTGAAAATGGCGGTCAAGAAACAATTTTCAACACCAGTTTTGAAGTCGCAACATCAATATCTATTTGGAAACAAAATTTCATTGAAATCGGACAATGTTGAATTTTCCCGCCTTTTTTGGCGGCCATTTTGAAAATGGCGGTCAACGAACAATTTTCAACAGCGGTTTTGAAGTTTCAACATCAATAGCTATTTGGAAACCAAATTTAACTGAAATAGGACAATGTTGAATTTTCTCGCCGTTTTTGGCGGCCTTTTTGAAAATGGCGGTCAACGAACAATTTTCAACACCGGTTTTGAAGTCGCAACATCAATATCTATTTCGAAACCAAATTACATTGAAATCGAACAATGTCGAATTTTCCCGCCTTTTTTGGGGCAGCCATTTTGAAAATGGCGGTCAAGGAACAATTTTCAACATCAGTTTTGAAGTCGCCACAGCATGGCAAACATTTCATCAGTCTACACTTGACCTTCATCTTCTATAGTTTTAGAAATAAATGATGAATAATACGAAAATTTTAAAAATTCGGTGAAAAAGGGGCAATAACTCCTACAAGGGTTTATGGATTTTCTTCAAAATTTCAAGGTGGGTAGACTTTGATATGCTGAACATTTTTTGCAATTACACTTTACCTCTGTTACACTTTTTGAAATAAAAAATAAAAAATGCAAAAATTTTGAAAATTTAACGGAAAAAGGGTTAGAACTCCGAGATGGGTTTCAGATTTTCTTCAAAATTGCAGGGCAGGTAGATCTTGTCATACTGATCATTTTTACTCCTGCCAGATTTTTGATATCTGTAACGGTTTTCGAGTTATTGGCCAAAAACTGCAATTTACCCCTATGTTCTATTTTTAGCAACAGCGGCCATTGTTTGACCTACCGCCTAATCGAACACAATTTTGAGAAGCCATACTCTGGTGATGATTAAGGCCAAGTTTGGTTACATTTGGCCCGATGGTTTTAGAGGAGAAGATTTTTGAAATTGTTGACAGACGGACGACGGACGCATAGTGATGACAAAAGCTCGCATGGCCTTTTAGGCCAGGTGAGCTAAAAATAAAAAAAATTGCTTCAAAATCTCAAATGATAATCACTTAATGGAATAAAATAAAAAATATATGATTACACCACAAAAAGAAAAAGAAAACCAACTAAGGTTTGAGAAAAAATAAAATGCTTATCAAAACTTTTCCAACTAGATAATTAAAAATTAGGTAGAAAACCTGTAAATAAAACCATAAAAATACACACATATATATATATATACAAAAATTTAAATCTTAAATGAACATGCACTACGTATAAAAAATAATGCTAACTATAAAAACTACAAACAAAATGATAATAAATAGAGCATTACTGTAGGAACTGACTACATCAACTGTAAAACGTTAAGAAAATGCTAGTCTATAAAAATGAGTCTTCAACTGCCTTTTAAAACAATCGAGGGATTTGGAATGTCTGATAGATACAGGTAGACTATTCCACAGACATGCTGATGCGTAGCTAAATTGTCTTTCACATTAAGTTTTTGTTCTAACCCGTGGAACCTCAAGTCTTAAGTTTCCGGCTGATCGTAATGTTCGTGTTCTTTCCTGGGATTCTACAAGTTCTTGTAAATATTCGGGGGCGTTCCTTTCAATTGCAAGATATGTAAACACTATTATTTTGTATTTTGGTCTATATTCCACCGGCAATCAGTGTAGTTCAGCAAGAACAGGTGTAATATGTTCATTCTTTCCTGTCTTTGTTACTAGACGTGGACCCGTTGCAGTCTGTCTAATAAACCCTTATGAATTCAAAAAAGTAAGCTATTCGCATAATCAAGTCTGGGTGTCACCAAAGAGTTAACAAGGATTTTGCATGCATCTTCGGATATAAAACGTCGGATTTTTCCAATATTACATAGGTGGTAAAAACATGATTTCACTATAGACGCTACTTGCTTTTCCATGGTAAGACATTCGTCGAAAAGAACACCAAGGCTTCTGACTGAATTAGAGCTGCTGATGACACTATCACCTATTTTGAGTTGTAAAGTTGGTACCTGTTTAGATTGATGTTTGGATAAAAAAAACAACCATTTCTGTTTTATCCTCGTTTAGTTTTAAGAGGTTTTTCGCCATCCATGCACTGATGTCGCTTAAACACATTTCAAGTCTTTCGAAGTAGTCTCCCCAGTCGTCACGGGGTTTTATAACGATATATACCTGAGAATCATCTGCGTAGCAATGGTAGTTGAAACCATGACGGCGGCATATATATCCAACTGGTCGCGAAAATAGGCACTAAATTCTTGGACCAAGCACGGAGCCCTGTGAGATCACAAGGGTTCGACATGTCTGATCCTATTACGACTCTTTGGCACCTGTTGGTAAGATACGAACGTAACCACATTAGAGAATGTCCGACAATGCCATAAGATGTTTCTAAACGTTCGAACAAAATACTATGGTCGATGACATCGAACGCCGCTGATAAATCTAACAATACTAATACTACCGATAATTGACTATCAAGAGCCTCCATGATATCATGATTTACACGGAGTAAGGCCGTTTCTGTCGAATGGTGTGGCCTGTACGCTGTCTGTAATGGATCCCGCAGAGAGTTCTCATCGAGGTTTTTGTCAATACGGCTAGCAACTACCTTTACCAAAACTTTTGAGATAAATGAAATATTGGAAACAGGTCGATTGTTTTCAGTATATCTTTTTCTAGTCCGGGCTTTTTCAATAGCGGTCTCACTAAGGCCTCTTTGAAACTCGATGGTACGTTAGCTTGTTCAAACGGCGCATTTATTATGTTAGTGATAAAAGGAGCAAAAACAACAATGTTCTCTTTAAGAATGTATGTCGGAACAGGATCCAGTTCACATGCCTTGTTTGATGCCTGGCTAATAATTTTCATCACCTCATCGACGGTCGTTTTAAGAAAACTAGATAGATGCTTACCAGTAAACGGAATGTCTTCAGCAAGTGAATAGTCTCTGTTGAAGGATTTTTGATGACTTAATGTATCTCTGATCGTAGCCACTTTGTTTATAAAGAAATTTCCAAAAGTATTCGAAAGAGCAATGTCTGATTCCGATGTCGGTAACACTATTTCCCGCTGTTTACCCATCAGTGAATTTGATAGCTCGAAAAGTTGTTTTTGGTCATTACCACAGTCTCTGATTTTATTCGAGAAATACTCTTGTTTCGTCTGATGTAAAAGTTTTCCTGTACGAGAACATTTTTCTTTAAAGATCTGTCTATGTATTTCTAGACCCGTGCGACGATATACTCTCTCTGCTTTGCGTCTATCTCGTTTTGACTCAAGCAGTTCATTAGATTTTGTTATGATAGGAGCATATTTGTCAGCCAACTCACGCAGAGAAGAGTTATAAGAATCTACCAATTCGTCCACAGATGGATTTTGCACAGAAACTTGAAAGCTAATATCATTTAACATTTCTATTTTATTAACAGCTGCCCATTTTCGATAAGATAACATTTTGTTTGGACAGGCTTTGGTTTGGAACATGAAAGCACAGCTTTGATAGCCAAATGGTCACCGGATGGGTTTCAATGAGAATCAAATAAATTTGGATCATGAACAATTGGCTTGGTCGTAAGAATAGTTGATCTATCTCTTGTGATTAGAAGGTCTAGAATATGACCACGATCGTGTGTTGCAGTTGAAATATGTTGTCTGAGATTATGATCTTCTAATGTTTGTAGAAACTTTACAGCGACGGCATCATTACAGTCATCGACATGAAAGTTGAAATCTCCGGTGATGATAATTTCATGTGACGCAGTCATCATTTGCTCAAGATACAAATTCCATGGATCAAAGAAAAGTCTAGTTTTTAAGCCATTCGAGTACTACGCAGCAGTTTTCGAAAAATTATTGTATTTTTCAGTGAACTATATTTCAAAAGATTCAGAAAGATTTTTTAAATTTTTTTAATTCTATTCGGCCTTTGTGCACATTACCTTTATTTTCTTAAGATTTAAATAAAGAGGGAAAAAGTGATCAAAAGAGATATCATTAATTTTCCACTTTATGATTATATCAAAAGAATATAATATTCGACTAAAAAACATTGAAAACGGATGTCACCTTTGCATCTTTCAATATAAATTCATCAAGAAATGACTTCAACAGCTTAAATTGTAAAGAAATCTGTGTTTTCCGAATACTTTTATCCATAGATTGTATATTTGATTTGTAAAATCAGTATTTAGGTAAGCAAAGACTAACTGATTGGTCATACAATGTTATGTTGCAAATGAAACAAAATACAGGAACCTTTTCAGTTGTTGAAATATATGATAAAGCGTATAATACATGTCAAAATCTGTATCAGATACACTATCAACCCTCAACCAATATCACCCCTCGTGCCTTCGGCCCTCTGGGTGATATTGGATTCTCGGGTTGATACGGCATCCGATACAGATTTTGTCATGTATTATTCTCTATGTATCAATAAGATACTGTATTGCTTGTATATGAGTATAATAATTCCACAAACATTCTTGATTCAAGTTAGCATGAGCAACATTCTGAAAGAAATCCATCAAGCGGTTCAAAGGAGTAGCACTTACTAGATATTTTTGTAGTTTAACTGAAAAATAGCCAAAGTTGCAAAATTCCTACAAAAGTTTTTCCATCAATATGGTAAAGTCTATGGTGATCTGCACAAAATGAGCAACAATCATACTATATATGCAGTAATTCATCATGCCCTTAAGAGATTTTTATTAGTTTTGTGGAAAAATAGTCAAAGTCCGACAAGTTCTACAAAAATTATTCTATCAATATGACAATGAAGTATGCGCATACGTAAGTCATGAGCAAGAACGTTCCTAATATAAAAGCAACAAGTCTTGTGGTTTCAGATATGCTGCTAAATCGAGATTATATGTATGTGAACTAAGCCTAAAACTAGTCAAGCTGCATAACTCGCACAAGGTGAATGAAAGGATATGGAGTAAATGTACATGAGACAAATAAATGGTAAAAACGAGCAAAGGAACAACCGGCTTTTGTTGTTGTTCTTCATTGTTCGAATAATATGAGCAATGAAAGCAATCCTTAAAGCGGTTTCACGGGAGTTGCGCAATATTGTTACTTCAGCGGTTATATAGTAAAAGTCCCATATATAGATTTTTTAAGGTAGGTAGACAGTAATATTGATATCCATGAGATTTTGTTGCCAGTCGATTGAAGAATAAACCCTTCTTACCCGAAATCTGTAATACAAGGTATGGGTCACCATGCTTGCTTTTTTCTAGAATTTAGATCAAAGTTGTCTCATTTTACATAGAATGTACGAGGAAAATATAGAAATGCAATTTTTAGCTTAAACCACGACAGAGATCAGCTACACCGGAAGATTATCCTGCCTCTTACATTACACCCGAAATGTGAAACATGCCAAATAATGAGAAAGTCAAATTCAAGGAAACAACAATGTTGAGCTTTTAAAGGAAAGGATCTGTTGTCATCTGGGAAGTGGTAAACCCAAACTTCTTCAGTGATGACTTCAATTTATGGTTAACATACCCTTGTTTAAGTAGCCTCTTTATGATCAAACGGGTCTTATCAAGGACGTCGCTGTATCCACCACATCAAGCATACTAAAAAGGCATTGGAATTGATATATATTTTATACCTGCCTGAACAGTAAATGTGAATCGGTACATCCCTTCACGGTTAGAGATAAAAATAAAACCAATCATAAAATGGCATTGTAATCAACTTTAATGATACAACCAATTGATTTCATATTGGCTATTTTCTACCACTTACGATTCAAATTTAAGTAAGGCAAAATAATTATATTTTTTCTAAAGATTGCTTGAATTGAGGAGAAAATTGTCTGCTTTTTTATGCAACGCAGTTTATGGTGAAAAACGTCATTGAAGGAAAAAGAATGATCTATAAATTTTATATACGCATATTAATACATATATGTATTTATGCATATATTAACAAATAAAGCTTCTGCTTCGCGTACAAATTATAACACCCATAACAATAAAGCAACAGGTACTCTGCGTTCACAGAGTACTTAAAAGTTATGATATTGGATCTTATACTGCTTTCTCACGTAATTCAATTTGATTGCATTTAGATAAAAAAAATAAAAAAGGGGGGTCACCGTGCTTGTTTTTAAAATAACTGATATCAAAATAATCACATATTTCTAATGAATATATAGGGAAAACAGGTATTTGGTTGTTTTCTTTACAACTCTTCCATAGATTTCTTTCTATTTTACTCATATGTTAGCCCTTTGAATATACTTTTAAAAAATATAAAGAAAAATGGGGGTCACCGACTTTGTTTTCCATATAATTTGAAAAATGTGAATTTTCATAGTGATATCTATGTAAAATATTTTTATCAGATTATCGCCCTTTTTCAAATATCCTCTTCCAAACTATTTATTTATCAAATTATTAAACATCATCCAATTAGATAAATACATGTAAAATTAAGTGAATGAAGAGCCTTTGCTTTTTATGTCACTGATATAATATTTATTGGTACATTACAAATAAAAATATTTGCACACTTAAAAAGCACATAATACCATAACAGTATAAATAACAAATTCAAAATGGCGGCGAAGACTACCGATCTGCCTTAAATGTACTTCTGAGCGCAGCCTAAATTCCTCACTAAGTCTGAATGTTCTATATTAATTTATTTGAACTCATTGGTGTGAAACTGAAGAAGGCTATGTATGGACAATTCATGCAATATTCACCAAAATTGACATGTGTTCAACTGATCTAGAAAGATCTATCAAAACTTAGACCACGTAAAATACTGAGGCTTCTTCCATGTATTGCAATAGATGGATGTTCTTTGGTACTGGATATGGCCTCCTATTTCGATAATTTTGGTAATGACGTTACTTCAGTGAGCAATAGATCAGTAACCAAGTCACTTGGAATAGATCTTAATTTACAGAAACATCCTACCTAAAATTTCATATCTATTTTTAGTGCATAAATGCAAAGAATTATAATTTCATGTGATAAAATTTTCTGATTCCAAATATTTAATGAAAGGATATGGAGTAAATGAACATGAGACCCTAACACATATGTTCACTTTAACTGCAATAATTTTAATGAGTAATATCTTAATCTTAATTCACGCTTTTTAATGAAAAAAAAATGTTTTTATCGTATACACTGAACTAAAATTATCACGTTTGTTCTGGGCTATATCGATGTTCTTATTCTCTTATCAAATAAATGAGTGGAAATTATTAAATAAAAGACAATACGTTTGTCCAATCAAAGTCTACCTATCGGCAATATTACGTTTTTGCTACATTAAATTATTGATTTTCTTCAACAAGTAGAAAAATGATAACTTGCGGGAAGCAAAATAAAAAATGGGCAATTGTTTACTGAAATGTGATAATTGAAATCCGTCATGTTCATAGCAAATGTTATCTTATATGTATCGCCAGTAATCAATTTTATTTGATTTCACTTTGTCCATATATTCTCTTTCTTACTTCTTTCTTACTCTTCTTTCACATTCTGAAAACTATTTAAGTTTACAAAATAAATAAACATCACTGCATCATTCAGAATGGAGGTTTTTGAATATAGGCAGCATGCTTTGAAATCGATTCAATTATACTTCTAATATTTAGACATTGACTTTTACTTTAGATATCGAAAGCGAGTGCTATGGTTGCGTTTATAGTTGCTTGCCAGGTTCGCTAACGATTGTCTTGCTCGCTTGGAGTGTGGAAGCTTTGATCCTAAGCCCGGTCAAAAACATGATTATTTTACCTAACTTTTTCTTTCTTTAATATATTTTGAAATAAAACTGTATATTTCCATAGGTTTTGCTATATTAATTAGTTACTTTTGCACTTGACTCTGCCTCGAGTAATTGTTTGGTGTCGAATGACAAAATAGCTATCCCCTCCCTCTCACGTATGCAATAAATGTAAAATAGAAAAAATAGCATTTTTCTGCTTTTTCACTCAGAACGCCGCATTAAGGCAGACGTAGCAAACTTGATTGGTGGGTAAACATGTTTTCCTGTGGACTGTTATTCAGTCGTGTGCAATACAGTGAAACGAGGCAGCTCGGTCAAGGTATTACTCAAATCATTATATATGATATATTTTTGTTCAAAGATAAATTGGAGTTTATCAGAAAATCACCCGTCCGTTCCTACGTTCCTTTGAAAAAAAATGTTTCAAAAATCGATTGCCATAAATTATTTATACCCCCCCATCAGTTTTAGTAGCAATCTGTAAAAAATTCCAATAGTTTATCAAAAGTTTATTTCAATAATAAAATAAATAAGAACCGAACCATCAGTTTAAACATAAATTAATCCAAAGACAATATAAATATTTGAAACACAAAGATACATAGACATCACACTAGTACGGCACAGAAAAAATAACAAGAGGCTCTGAGAGCCTGTATAGCTCACCTGGGCCATGGCTGACACAATAAGTCAAAATAATCCAAACGTTTAAGGGTCTCATTTTCAAGGTTGTTGATAGACATTGATGCTATATGATTGAAAATTAAACTATGTTCCCCATTAGCAGCTATTTTTGATGGGGTGTAGACCGACTGTCACCTATCTTGAAGAAGACCATCTACGGATCATTGTGCCTCACTTTGGTTCCAATTGGCCCAATAGACAATATGTTAAGCAATGTCCCCGCTGACTGCCATCTTGGATGCTATGCGGACATGCTGGACACATTTATGAAGGGGGCCAAGTAAGGACCACTGTGATGCAGTACTTTCAGGGGGAGATCTTTGAATACGTTTCACTATAGGGTCCAATGTTAAAATCCCGTCCCCGCTGGCGACCATCTTGGATATGATGTGGACTTGCCAAACACATTTTCTAAACGGGGCCACCTAAGGACCATTGTGACTAAGTTTGGTACCAATTGGCCCACTATTTTCAGAGGAGAAGATTTTTGCAATATTGTCCAATTTTCGACAAAGTTCCCCACTGGCGGATATCTTGGATCTTGGCTAACAGGGATTTTCTCTAAAACTTGAAAGAGAAAAGTAAACCAAAGAAGATTTGAAAACAGAATTTAAAGAGAAATAAACCATATGGCATTGATTTTTTTTTTTTTTTGTTTTTTTTTTTGTGAAAAACAGTCAATAACATCTACACAGATATTTGGATTTTCTTCAAAATTTCAGAGTTATATGTAGATATTGATATGCTGAAAATTTTTCAATTAACACTTCACCTCTATCTGTTACAGTTTTTGAAATAGAATATAAAAAAATGCAAAAATTTTGAAAATTTTACGGAAAAAGGGCTGTAACACTGAGACGGGTTTTCCGATTTTCTTCAAAATTGCAGGGCAGATAGATCTCGGTATTCTGCACAATTTTACCTCGTCAGATTTTTTATATCTGCAAAGGTTTTTGAGTTATTTGGCAAAAACAGCAATGTACCCCTATGTTGTATTTTTAGTAACAGCGGCCATGTTGTTTGGTCTTCAGACTAATCGAACAGTTACATACCCTGGTGATGACCTAGGCCAAGTTTGGATTCAATTGTCCTAGTGGTTTCAGAGGAGAAGATTTTTTTTTAAGTTTAGGACGGACGGACGACGGACGCCAAGTGATGGCAAAAGCTCACCATGGCATAGCCAGGGGAGCTAAAAAGTAACACGCATACAGATGAACAACATAGACTTAAATTCAAACCATTGGTGAGATCAGGTACTCCCGTTGAATAGGCTTCTCCTGCTTCTTATACGACACCCGCTGTGTTGAACGTATCAAATCTGATAGAAGACAGACCTGCTGTCATCTGAAAATTCTTACCCCATAGCTGTTCACAAGATTATGATTTTGAGTGTAGGACTTCTGCAATGATGACTTCATGTTATAAGTAACATACCCATGATTAAGCCTATTTGTGAGCAACCAGGCTATATCAAGGAAGTCCATGGATTGACCACATGCCCCTGAGTAGCGAATGAGTTGGGCGACGTATACTCTATATGCCATCTTAGTTTGAAGTCTACCACTGTTGTCAATTTCAAAAGGAAGGTCAAGTAATGAGGCCGATGTGGAAGTGTCTGTAGTATCCTTAATTTCGAGCTCATTTTTTTTGTCAGATTAGAAAATCACCAAAGCCATGATATTTTAGTGCAAAATATCAATTATACAATGGAAGCTAAAATTTGAAAGATTCGGCTAGTTCTTATCTTAATTTTGAAGAAGCCCTTCGATGAATTCAGCCTCATAAGAGTGGAGAAACAGATAGGCTTAACGAGGTGCACAGCTTGAACCTATTGAATTCCGATATTGTTTTGAAAAAAAATAAGTCCTCAAAAACATTTTTTTGAAAAACAAGTCCTCAAAAGTAGACAAATAATATAAAAGTTACGCGATAACTATCGGTTTTATGGTTTTTATGATATTTTGATAAGGGGGATTGAAGTAATTGAAACATGTTTTATACTAGTCAACATAAGTAACATTATTTGTATTTTGTTACAAAGTCAATTTTTTTTTTTTTTTTTTTTTTTTTTTTTTTTTTTTTTAGCAATTCAAAGTTTCTACGCCAAAAAGTATTTGAAATTCCGTTTTCAAACCGGAGTCTCCGAATCAGGTTCGATGAACTTTTTCAACCAATAATTGCTGATGGGTGATTTTAATCGTTCGATGTCAAAAATTGGGACATTGGATCAGGTAAGCAATTTGCCATCTCTAAAAGTTTTAAATACTATTTCCTTTCGATGACCCGCACATTTCAAAATCAACGTGAACAAGCACTTGGTACTGTCAGCGCCGTTGAGAATTGCTGCCTTCGAAAATCATTGTTATGTGAAAAGAATTACAAATTAAAGATTATGATAAATTGAAGGAAAGCATGATCACCAAATGATAAACTATGTAACAGGTTGTCCCATGAGACGTTTAAACCTCAAGACCATACAAAATCGTAAGTTACACTTGCGCAGCCGTTTACTGATTACGTCAAATAGGGTCTAAAAATGCAATTTTATCAGATTTTTAAGTCATTCTATGAGATGTCCAAATACCCACCAACAATTTCCGGATAATCACCTTGACCTTGAGTTTTTTTTCTGCCATGCAGAAAGTACTATATCATTTTTGATCCATTTCATGTATCGTTTCTTTTGTTACATAGTATAGTTACAGTCAGTTACAAAATAAAGGTAGCAATAGAGCAGTAAAATGGGTATTTATCAACAATCATAATCAGGTAATAGCATCACCCTCATTGGAAAAACGATCCTGTTATCAGCAATCGTAATCAGGTCATAGCATCAGACTCATTGGAAAAACTATCCTGTTATCAGCAATCGTAATCGGGTAATAGCATCAGACTCATTGGAAAAACTATCCTGTTATCACCAATCGTAATCAGGTAATAGCAGCAGACTCATTGGAAAAAAAAGATCCTGTTATCAGCAATCGTAATCAGGTAATAGCGTCAGACTCATTAGAAAAACTATCCTGTTATCAGTAGTTAATATGGGAAAAAATCTGCGGTTTTCAAAAAACGTTTTTTGAAAACCTGCGGCTTTTCCCCATAGTTAACTACTATCTACGGGACTAACGAGAATGAACAA